>JALIZH010014186.1:0-23405 GCA_030522465.1 Rhipicephalus appendiculatus | reverse complement strand
CACTTAGAACGTTGGAATTATAAATACCAAGAGATGGGGAAGCATGGCTGTGGATGGCAAAGGGTAAGGTGGAGTGACAAGATTAAGAAATTTGCAGGCATAAAATGGAAATTAACTATTGTGTGGAAATAAGTGAGTTGGATATCATTGGTATCGTGCAGTGGACAGAAATTTGACTGATGGTGATAATGATTGATTTGCACCCGTACACAGTTTGATGTCAGCACATTTGTGTCATCAGTCTGCAGTTTTGTTAAGCTATAGGAACATATCTGTGTACCTTGTTTGTCATATCAGTGCCTTATCGGGTTTGCCAGGTTTGTAATCCTAACTTACTCTAGCTGTGCATTCTCTAGTCAACTGCGTATGTGTTCTTCCTAGTCATTTGACATACTAGGCTTCTGTGGCGGCAGCCAAGCCAGGCCAAGCCGCCAGGCAGCGCCACCCTCCGCTGCTCTCCAGAACCTCCAGAGAACCCGAATAAAACCAGTTGACAGTGTTGCCAGGTTTGGCTATATATAGCCAAATTGGGCTACAGAAAAATATTTTTGGCGTCGACTTGGGCGAGTTGGCTATGTGGCTATATTTGGGCTACCGAAAATCGACGACTTGGCTTTGTTTGGGCTATAAGTGGTGCAGTCACGATAACGCTCCAGAGGTGACTCTCATCGAGCAGAAAGAAATCTCTGAAGGCGCAATCAGATTTGGCCATAAAGGTGGCGAGAACGGCTAAGTTCACGAGAAAATCCTCATGAGACGTCGCTTAAGCGAGCGGACAACCGTGCGACGAACACGATCAGTCTAGGACCATTTTCGCCCCGGGGACAGCGGAACGCCTGTTCGCCTCTTCGGAAGCCGTACTTTGGTTGTATTAGCATATGAACCACGTGATTACAGGCAGCAATTTCAGACCGGAGGCCAAGGAGTTAGATGTGTATTTGTATTGGCACAAGCGGGCCTTTGTTTATCAGAACCTTATGCAATTTCGCCGAATTTCTAGGGGTTAATAATGTTTTAATCATATTCCAGGCGTAATGCGGGTAGAGGCGTATGTAGAACCTACACAAGTTCGGGCGCATATGCTGCAAAGAGTGATGATTCATCCACCTGGCCCTGGTCGTGAATAATCAGCTGACCCGTTTCACCTAATATTTCGGCACCTGCGCTCACTGCTCGTGCTTCGCATGATAACTGCGTTGTCTGGAGCAAGTTTACCCAAAAGAATTTAATTCTTTATATACCGCATTATTGCCGCCATGCGCTACTGGTTACGGTGCTCGACTGCTGACTAATCGGTCGCGGCGGCCGCATTTCCATGAAGGCAAAACGCTACGGAGGCATGTGTGCTTAGACAAGGTGAACGCTAAGAACTCCACGTGATTTCTGGAGGCCTCCTCCACGGCGTCTCTAATAATCATGTAGTTGTGGGGCGTAAAACCTGGACTATTATTAGTATATATTCTTACTCTGCGCTATCCTTCACTGCCGCAAAAACATTACATTATCGGGGACGTAGGCAGAAATTTTATTCGGGGTGGGGGGTGGCCCGGTGTGCCACGCCATGGCTACGCCATTGTTATACATGTACAAGTGGGCATTGTTTTTATTTGGTGGCGCTAAACTGAATTCGACATGGGACGGTGGCAGACTCGTGGGCCGTTGCTAAGATCATCATATTTGTCGAGGAAAGCGCAAAAATTAATCATTGACATTGTTTTGCCTCAATTAAGTGTAAAATACTGCACAGTTGGAGCTAACTGGACCTCTCGCATCACTAGGTCACTTTCCAAACGCCACGGTATGGTGAGACGCAGCTTGCAGAATTAAGTTTTCTTTTCGTTTATTTTTCTTTCAAAATAATGTGTGGTGGTTGCTTCAAGGAGAGCCTGAATATCGATACTTTCACATTCTTGAATACAAGTTGTTTGATGTCGCCTTCACGACGTCTTCTCACGTCTCGTCTCCATCTCTCGCTACAGACTGTAAGACTTACGCTGAGCTAGCACATTTGTCGCTCAACCTGTGAGCCATTTCAGCTCCGATATGCTCTCGTAGGTTCTTTCTTCCGGGCTTGGTGATTATGTGTTGATGAAAGATTTCGGGAACACCGCGATAACTTTTTGACAGCTAAAGAGGGCTTCCTAGCACTACAACGTCGAGGACGTCCTAGCACTGCTCGAAGTTTACTGGTGAGGCACTCCTTAATGAAGCCAAAGTAATCGAGTGCGGACAAAGCCGCGAATCTCCTTTGACCTTCTTATTGCACAAAACTTAGCTGTGTCAGCGAAGGTCTTTTATTAAATGCGAAGCAATTCTTTGCGTACTGTAAGCACTTTTGCGTTTCTATATACGTATCTATCTATCTATCTGTCTGTCTGTCTGTCTGTCTGTCTATCTATCTATCTATCTATCTATCTATCTATCTATCTATCTATCTATCGATCCATCCATCCATCCATCCATCCATCCATCCATCCATCCATCCATCCATCCATCCATCCGCCTACGTCTGGGTGCTCTCGTGATGGCCTCCTTAACTTGGGGTAGACCAAAATTTGTATGGGAGGGTAAGAGGTATTGACGAATATGTGTGACTGGTCATGACATGAATAACGTGAAAATCCCGCCGCGTACGTCGTCAAACTCATTTCTCCAGACACGTGTGGCTCATACCCGTATACCACGGGCCGCGGAATGCGGGTATGCGCCACAGGACTTTGACAATTTACCTCTACCCAGGAACGGCGAGAGCAGGCACTGGTAATTTAAATGCGAGAGCGTTAAGAGAAACTGACATCGATGGCGTTGACACTGGTAATTTAAAGGCCACAGCGTTAAGAAAAACGGACATCAGCGGCGTTGACGCGAGGATTACAAAGAATAGAAATCAGAATAGAATAGAGTCCCAGGAGGAATCAAAAACCCAAGCATTCTGCGTGGCAATCAAGCATTCTACCACAGAGCCACGTTAGGTCTCGAAACTGCTTTGGAAGAACACCCTATAGACGTCAGACTCTGCCCAGGCGGCGCTGCGAAAAACGCCGCCACCAGCGCTCTCGTCGCCGCCCTGGCCACGGTGTTAAAAGTATTATAGGTGGACCGACGGCGCCTCCAGAAACGATGAACTTCGGTCCTCCTTTTGTGGAGAGGGCGCGAGATGGCGCCCCAGTACCCGTGGCCGATGCGAGGAATGGATGGTCGCTTCGGGGCCGCGAACGCCGCTCGAAATAAAAAAAAAGTCTGCATTCGCTCTATGACGAGCCTAAAAATAAATAAATAAACAAAAGAGACGAACAAATCCTAGATACTGACCACACAGCCGTAGATATCTGTGGAATATGTTCAATTCACCACCTCGATGGTTCGCGATAGGCGGATGCTATCGCATTCGGATATGTGAAATCGTGCCGAATGCGAAATGTGAAATGCCGAATGCGACATGTGTGGACATGTGAAATTTAAGCGTATTACAGTGAAGTCGCGTTAAAATATTGCCACGCGCGTTTCTAATTTTCACAGTTGCTCTATTCGGTTTTCGCCGACAAAGACTGTCAGCAATGCTCAGCGCAAACCGTGCCTCTTTGTTCGAGAAGCTTCCCGATTATTGTAAATCGTTTTGTTAAGATTGCACGCAAGACGCGAACACTGGAGCTTATTCCAGAGCTTGCGCGACAACCAGCGATAAGGCTGGAATATTCGACGCCACACGTATAAATGCCGACGCACTCGCCACTGTTTTCATGACGACGCGGCTGGGAGCAGCAGCATAATAGTTTTTGCTCGCGCCAGTAGTGGAACCATCCGGCTGTGTAGCTGCCGTTCTAGTCATGAAAACTTCACAAAACATGACTGTTCTCAAGCCTTCAACGTCAACTCTGTGGAAAGCCCACGCTCTTGTTGGGAAATGCACGCTATTACCACGCTCAAAAACTTCCTCGATCAAACTTGTGGCTGACACCGCGACTGGCTTTGTGTCGAATTCTGTGGCGTCAGATACCATACAGATTCTTTTATCCATCTCGCTGACGACGTCGCACGCCTGCGAGGTCTCGGTTAGCGTAAGTTCTTGAAATCTGGTTGAATTTCCAGTCTCACGTGGCGCCGTTTGATGTCAGGAGGGTATGAACAATCCGCAGGCGCATTCCTTATTTTTTCTCAGTGAGCACGGCAGACGGAAAACTTCATCGGCGCGGCGTCTCTAGCCGAAGCCGCCTTTCGTGGTGTACTCACAAGAACATGGCCTTTGTATACAGCTTCCCACGTCTTCGTTACGTACCTCGGCTCGTGCTTCTCGCAGACATAGTCAGTCGACTGCAGCACGCGGTCCTTGCACGGAATCGCATTGCGCCATACCTTCACGCGGTCCGCTTCTCGGGGTGCAGCAAAGAGCGTCGCTTTTTCAGCGCAGGTCTTGTCACCAGATTTGCACCGTGGCACAAAATGCTTCTTGCCCATTTCACGGCTTGCTCACACGAATAGCGTAGCCTGTCATCGCACAAAAAGATTGATAACAAGAGCGCAACGTGGCCACAACTGCGTTGGCGTCCGCTCGCCACAAAGGCGCATTCGGGGCCTGCTCGCCCGGCTCTCGTCCGTCTCGGCCACGTGACCCTTCCTGCCCTCTGGCGGCGCGATGGAGCGGAGGAACCGAAGTTCGACGCAGCGAGCGCACGGCGGAGGCGCTCCGTCGTTCCACCTGTAGTTCTAACACCGTGGCCCTGGCCATAACTAAGGTCCCTATATATATAAAGGTAGCGACAACTACACGCGCGCCCTCTGGAGGGGTCCAAGGAGCAGCGCTAGCAGACGACGCTCCGCTCGCTCGCGTGCATTCTGCGGACGCCTAAAACCGCTCTCAGCGCGCGCTTTAATCGGTTAATTATTGCGTTTTGTGGCGTAAGCTGCTTAGGAAACTTCAAACGACAGGGACAACAACTAACGAGCCCGGAGTACGCTAAACATTGAAATAAAAACACGTGCTTTTCCGAAGGGAGCTTCTGAGAAGTTTGCCACAGCAGTTGTCATGCAGGACATTTATATTTTCGTTCTTTGCGTGTTTTCAAATTCAGCGTAACTTGAAGTAGATGTACTGCTTGTTTTCTAGTTTTAAAAAAATTGCAGGCTGTGAGCTTATTGCTAATTTCGGAAACCTCTCGATTGACTTAGCGTAATGTGTAGTGCAAAACATGTGCTATTATTGGTTTCATTGGGCTTGTCAGCGTTCAGAAGTATTCCCACGATTAAACGACACTTTTAACTGCGCTTATTTTGTTTATAGAATACTCTAATGTGCTTACTTAGGAGAAAGAGTTGCACTGCATGCGTGGAATATCAGCAACCGAAGTACCTTTCAAGATCTAGGAAATATAGCATGCCCACTAGTGTCTCAGAAATTTTAATGATTAACTGTTTTTAAAGACGTACATTTATCCAAAGCCGCCTCCCTTTTACTACCCCTGCCGCCTACCTGTCCCGCAGATATAAAGGTATGTTGCAATGATATCTATAATTATTGAGATCTAACAGATAATGATGCCAAGGAAAGTATAGGGGATGTTATTAGTTACCTGATGGAATTTCAAATAAATTCGAGGTACATATGCACCTACAGGCCCTAAAACCAGACTACAACGAGAAAAGCTGAGCTAGGTGACATTTTGCAGGGACGCATGAGTATACAAGCGCACTTAGTGGAAAATTGGGTTTTATTGCATGAATTCATAGCAAAGTATTCCTTTGCAAGGTTTGTTGTCAATACCGATCACCCCTCATTCGCTTGCAGGGTGGCTTCCGTTCCTTCTGCCTTGTCAAATTAGGAGAGATTCTGGGTGCGGCGTATATATGGTTTCAGTTTTTTTCCTCCCAGTGTCTCGCAGTATTACTTACTCGAACTCGCCAAAAGCATTGTGGCCCCCCTGGGAAAACATCACGCGGAATGGTTCAACGAAGAAGCCTTAATTGATCCCGCGCACAGCAGTGCGGCAAAACATGGCAAGGTGTGGCAATAAACTGATACCAAATTGTCCTTTCCTTGTGAGCTTTCAGTGTTGAAGCCACCCCTAGGAGAAATACGAAGGCACGGGTGTATTGGGTTCCGAGCTATTTAATGTTTAGAGATACGGGCGTGAATCTGCGTTGTCTACTGCGCACAAAGCTACAGTATAAAAAATGCTGAAAGAATAATAGCCTTGCTGAGATAATATGCTCACCTATATGCACGAACAAAAGCTCGCCGCCAGGCGAAAGGCTGCTTGAAGTTATAAACATTACAAAATCATTTACTTCACATAGCCGGGTGTTTTCTGTGTGCAAACATTTCTTGCGAGTGATTTTGTGGGGCCATACCTTCCTTCAGAATATATTTCTCTCACCGCAAGCAACAGAAAAAAAAAGCTTTTTCTCTCCTCCGCGCGGTGAAACAACCGAAGGCATTTGAGACCCGGCATACTAGCCCGTCGCATTCAATTCAAGCACAGAATTCCCACGTCCACTCAACTTCAAGTAAATAAACGCTTCTAAATTGCAACAACAATGCGACAGAGGCGCGTGAAGTCCTTGTTAAATTGTCCAACTCCACGCTCGAAAACGCTGTCACCCGTACCTCTCGCCGGCACAGCGCTGCCACCGCTGGACCCTTTGGGCGGGGCGCAGAGGCAAAAAGGTCACGTGTCGCCAACCGGCCTATCGCAGGACGCGGCGGCTGGATCAAGACCTTTCGCTACTTTTGAAACATACAGGGACTTTAGCCATAACTGGGTAGTGCAAAAAGAGCCGTCCGCAAGCGAATGCGCATAGGCCACTATAGAACCCCCCTCTTTCGCTCGGGTTGAGGGCTGTTTCCTGAAAATCAAGGACCTGGAAAACTTCTTTCTCAACCCACCCTCGCTTCAGGAAAGTAGGAAGCTCATCAAAGTGAACTGCGGCTACAATGCAAAAGATGTTTCAGCTATTTCGGCGTGCTGCAACTCGCAAGCGAGCATCGCATGACGTCGAGTTCAAGGCACTCCGACGTGCGTTCTGCAACGCCTAAATGCGTTAAATTTGGGCATATACATAATGCCAAAGCGATAAAGTACGTACACGAGAAATGTTTCTTACGATCAGTGGTACAAAGCTCGCTTTATCAGGCATGAATAGTCCCGCGATTTTCGCCTTTGCAGTTGCATTCTCCATCCATTCTCGCTTCCTGTGCGTTGGACTATTTTATTACGAATACTCAATGTACTGTTGACGGTTGTCTTCCGTTTGTATATACTGCAAAAGGGTGTACGTGCGTGTCCACTTTCTCGGTGTACAACGAAAGGTAACACCGTGGCCTCCGAGATAGCTCCGTCAATCGCGGAGGCCACGGGTGAGAAAAACCTGACGGTGGTCACGACCAAAATTTTGCGATTTACTTATATGACGCACGTGTTAGCATTTGCTAGCCGGAACTTCGAACCTTCAATGCGTACGTGCGCGATGATGTGTATTGGCGACCAGTTAAGATTATGGATGGTCGCGGAGGGCGCGATGTTTATGGCGCGCGGCAAGGTTCTGTTTGGTGTCGCATAAGTCGGTCGCCAGACTTGGGGGTTGCGGCCGCCCCAGCTACACCGGCACTGCCGGCACTCCACGGACGCTGGCAAAATACTGAGAACCGCGAAGCGGCACGTCGTGGGTTACGTGCGCCCCAGTGACACCGGCACACCACGGACGCTAGCAAAACAGATTAGAAAGCTGGAACGGGAAAGCTGGCGCGCTTCACCAGTCTGCATTTAACTGCTGCGCGGCGCGCACCGCGGTCTGAGGCTCTGCTGAGCTTCATAGTCAAGGTTACCACGGTTCTACGTCAAGGCTACTCAAAACACTACCATGAGACCCACATTATCACACTTTCTCATGCGACCGGCTGTGGAGAACGCGAGTAATTCGCTTACCCAACACGTTCGCAACGGCCCGTATCCAGAGCTCTCGCCGTTCTGCTTCGTGCAACAGCTACGGAAATCGGTAAAGCAAGTCCTTTACGTCCCTGGCAATTCACAAGCGCAACAGTAGCTTCGACTGAAGCCTTTCTTCGTAGCGCGCGGAGCTGTTGCGTCTGCTTTTGTTTTCGCCGTCGTTCTGGCGCGCACTTCATGGCAGTTCGGTTGCGCGTCCGACTAGCGGAGATAAATTCGTAGCTCTTTTTCTGAGTGCTCAATGCGCCAACACACCAAATATTTTGGTTAATTGTTGTTTCCACCTCGCTAGCTGCACCCGGTTGCACAGCAAACACAGCAAGCCGGACTTTGCACTACCCAAAACTGCTCCGACAGGTGGCGCTACGTGTCCGCAAAACTCCAGAGTCTGACGTCTATCCCTTTACGGCCTGACCCGCACAAATGTGTGGGTCAATAAAGACGCCCACGAAACGACACCTGTTTCAGTTTGGGTTTCATAGCTCTGTGCCGCTGAAGTCAATGTTTACGGCAATATATCTGTTTCAGTAGTTCAATAATTTCGGCACCAGAGGGCGAGTAATCTTCCGCCAAAAATGCCGTCTAAGCACGTGCACCGACAGCAGCTACCTCAGACGTGTAAATCAACGCTCCTTCTTGTTGTACATTTTGTTTCGGGAGTGTATGCATATGAAAGGAATATTAAGACTTAGAAAAACATGCTGCGCTAAAAAAATTGCGCGTTCCTACCACACACCCTGTGTACTCACGCGTGAAAAAGTCACCCGCACGTTTGTGCGGGCTGGGCTTTAGTTCTCGTCAAGTGCACGGCAGAGCGGCGCAGGTTGGCTCGTCCGCGCGCGGTTGCACCTGCGCATTGTTTTTTTTAGCTTTCTTGGCGTCTTATTGGCACTTTTTTGGTTGGTGTTTATTGATGTTTTCTTATATCTCAAGTTAGCGACGCGAAGTGATGTGCGTGAATTGTGATCACATTGACGCAGAAAATATTTGTTTTGTGAATGTGTTGTGACAACAGGCATTATGTTTCAAAGAATTACATTTTACATTGCCTATGATATAGAGTTTCAGTATCGCCAGTGAAATACTAAGGATAACAAATAACATTGAAGGTTAAAATTGCTAAAATTATCTAACTTAGGGAACAAGCTTCTGTGGGCGCTGAATTTTCTTTTTTTTTTCACATGCCGAGATTTTCAAACCAGAGAATGAAGAAGACATAGAAGAGATATTGAGCCTCCTGATGTCTTGCGTCAGAATTGGGTAGGGACCACGTTGACGAATTGACAGAGATTCATATTCGTCGTTCGAGCCAACTTAGTGATGAAAACTGGAGTATGGAAGGCGAGTTTTGGAGCAGTCGCCTCCGTAATAACGGGGCCAGGTGACCACTCACCCTATCCTGTCAGTTTCAGTGAAATTGATGTCTTTTGGAAGAACACATTCGGCTGCAAAGCATCACCTGCTTGGAAGTGGTGAGACAGCCGACGTTCTTGTTGTTCTCAAGACTCCTTTGCCAACTTTCTCACACTAATTTAGTGCAACGATCTTTGAAGTTACGGCTGAAAAAACGGCAGTGTGCCCTAGTTGTAGATATGAAACAACTTTGCAAGTGGTTGTGCAAAAGATCAAGCAGCTTTAGGTATGGACTTGATCATGGGCTGCATCCGATCTCTGAGGAACTTTGGTCGTCACCAGGCGCCCAAGAATTGAAAGCGGAAAGAAAAATGTGTCACAAGACCAATCCTTAGACAACTTTACTGGAGTGTAAAGGCGCCCGGCATAGCCAAGCGATTAGACTCAGCTATGCGTACCACTGGCGATCAGTATACAGCTTGACATCTGCACATCACTGCAGGCTGTCAAGTGCAGCTTCTTGCTCAAAGACGCGTTGTATGAAGTGCAACTTATACCTGTGCCTCACAAGTGACACACAATACTCTAAAATGTTGCATTCGCAGCGCTGACCACGCATTTTTTGCTTTGTCTTAGCCGTTATGAGTGTATTCCTCGCTGCGGTGAATCACATGAATAAAAGCCCAGCCCGCACATATGTGCGGGTCTGTTTTCTGGGGCAAAAACTCCAATTCTTACAATTTAACCTTTGAAAACTTAATTACAATAGAGCAAACGTCAATAATTTTTGAGCAAGTTAGCAATTTCTCCATTATATTTTTCTCGGGCAGGAAAGGGCTATGCAGGCGTAATATTCGTGAAATGTATATTGTGGTTGCAGTGCTGGCTATCTAATTTTATAAACATTACATACGTACTCCTATGACGAAGGGGGGCACGTCGGGTTAACGTCAGTCGTATACTTAAGCGCCATCCAGTAGTTGGTTTACGTAGTACTATCCAGGGCTACCATCCTTGCAAGCACAAGCTCTACATATCAGCTTACGGCTGCTGGTGTTGGCAACATATGTTTCTGTTGGCATTGTTACACAACTGTAAACTGGTTATATGAAACATATGCGACTGTTCAACATATCTGTGCGTGCAACATTTGTACGTATCTTCAGCGCAATTCCATAACGTTTCGCTCAGTAAAAAAAAATTACAACCCAGTCACTTTACCTCCGGATGCTTCGCATAACATCGATTCCCATGGTGTTTGGGATCTGCCTAATTTTTTTTGCTTAATTCGAAAAAAGAAACTGTGTTTTGAATGGAAAGATTATCACAGATTTTTGCTAGTTGCCACTCAAGTTCTGTCTATGTGTTCACTTCATACAGGACGTGGACACACAAATTCGCGCCAGCTCTGCTCGCGACGCCTCAAAGCGACTACGGACACAGCAAACGGCTGTGAATGCAAATCGCGCCCAATAGGCGGCCCAAATTACTTCACGAAGACTCGCTCTCCGCCCCCTAAGTTGTGTCGGAAAACGATAGGAGCGTGGGAGGCCTTGCTTTCCCATCTTCAGCAATTTCAAGAACAGCGTGGCCGAATCTCCAGGATCGCAAACGGTTTCATAAAACAGGCCGCATCTGTGCTAGAATTCCGGCGCCCGTGGGCAGCCTTACCTCGTTTCGTTCGGCGTCGGTTGTTGTCGTCGAAGCACGACTCGTAGTTGCTGAAGCACCTACGAGTCAACCCAGTACTCGCAAAAGCATTGGTGATAGAAAAGGAGCAGGAAGCTGCGGTGTAAGAATGAAGAATGGTTGGCAGGGACTCGAAAAGCAGTGTGAAAGCCATAGCAGGTAATGGTTGCACATGTATTAAATCGAAATTAAAATATTGCCAACGATTCGCCTAATTCTAGGATTTTTCTACTGTCTTCTTCGTCGTCGTCTTCTTCGTCAAACTAGAAGCAAGGACTAACAAGTATATAAGGTCCCCAAACACCACCACTGTCACCAGAGCCATGGCCGAGAGCACAGAGTGGCTGCTTACCAATGGCTTGGCAGGTGGTGGGTGGCAGGAGAGAATTGCACCCGCCACTGGTGGTACATGCCGCCCAGGTTGACGCCATCGCTTTAACGCGATGAGCGAGGGTCAGGGCATGGAACCTTCCCACTATTGGAGCTGTTAATGATTGATTGAAGATGATAGTGTTAAAATTGGTCGCCGGGACCACGCGGTGGGAGGCGTTCCAAAGCAGTACCACTTTTTTTTTTTTTGCCTTGGCACAGTCATTGCGTTGGCATGATCCTCGATGTTCAGGGGGCGGAGTACAGCGAAAAAAGAAAATACGGACAATTACGATACTGCTTAATTTCACATGCGAGCGCAACTGTATGTGTGTGCTAATATGGCGACATATTAAGGCAGAGAATTTGATCCAGGGATGTATGCAGGCACATTTACACGCTAATCTTGATGTTTGTTATTATTTTCAAATCTTACATCTTGTATACTGTTTTTTCGTGTTTCCTTGTCATTTTTATAATTACTTTAGTTTTCAATTTTACTTTTAATTGCCTACTGCGGGGTCTCGAGCTTCAGGTATACAGATCGCTCAGTGCTATTTCCATTTGTTTCTTTCTAATTTTGAAACCTTTCTATGTCTACTTTGGTTTGATTTTCACTCTTTGTTGCGGAAGGGAAGGTTTCCAAGCATTTCAATCGACCTCAGCAAGAGAACATCGCTTAGCTCGAGGCGCACTAGACAATCGCCCGTGGCGGTGGCCTGCTCTCTTAAGGAACAGCTATCGCTCGGCGGTTTGATGTCGCGTGTAATGGGTACGTTCGATTAGGGATGTTTAACCACAACAGCGGGTCATTGCATTCTTTTGTTATGGAGCGGCACCTTGTGCAAAGCGCAACAAGAGAACACACGGTGGACTTCACATACCTGCAGCACGGCAAGCAATCTGCCGCTGTTCACCGTCGTCTTGAAAGCATATTACCTTCTTTATTGGAGGGGAGGCTGTCGGTCTGGTCTTCTGCGATAAGTGGTGGTTCGTCTTTATAAGACGTGATAATACGATATATCAGCTCGGCAATGCGTTGGTAGTTAGCGCGAAAATGTGCATTGTTGCGTGAAGGCAAACACTTCCTTCTAAGAGGACTTTGCTGAGAGGACAGGACTTTGCAAACAGACAGCAAACAGGGCCTTGCGGCTAGCGCAAGGTCCTGTTAGCTGGACCAAGCGTATCGTGGGTGATTGGGCCGGTTCTGAAATTCGCGGGCGCGATGAGCGGTGGGCAAGGCGGTAGGAAAATTAAGGCAGCTTCGCACTAGGGTTACCAAGCCTGAAGGAAGTGCGGAGCCGGGCAGCCTTCTTTGTTTCGCATCGGTTTCCTCTTCTCTTTCTTTCTTTTTCTCGTTTTCCGTTTTTTTTCGGTCTTCTTTTTTCTCTCTCTCTTTCTATTTATTTCTTCCTCTCTCTTTATATCTTTCTCTGTCTTGATCTTCCTATTTTTCTTCCTATTTTTTTCTCTTTGTCTCCCCTTCTATTTCGCGCTTGCTTCCTTTTCGTTTTTCTATATTTAAAAGTGGTTTTGCCTGCGTTACGCCAAGCGCACTAGTTAATTCTTTTGCTGCTGATGATACGTGGTCATTATCAAGGCACTCGAAAAACAAGAGGAAGAAGGCTGCTCCTTGGCACGAGCGCGCGCTCAATTTGCTACACATGGAGAATTACGCAAGTGAAGGCGACATCATACTACAGTATACTACAGCATACGACAGCACGCGCAAGCCCGGCCTCCTAATGTGTTCCGCACTTAAAAGATGGTGGCCGGCGTCGGCCGGAGTTTCGCGTGCTCACCTCTAAGACAACCGCCTATTATAGCACAGCTATTGCTTTTAGGGTCGAAGATCCTTAGGCTCTCACGAAAACCGTTGTCGTCGAGGCTCGCCGTAGTCCCCAGTCGAAGCGCAGCAGCGAGACATCTGTACGCATTACATCTACAAAGCGTACATAGCGCGCGTATGGTTTAACAAAACCAATTAAATAAACGGCCACAACCCTGTACAAACACCGTCATTTAATCATTTAACCACCCATCAATCAAAGCATATGACAGAACAAAAGGTTAACAAGAACAAAATAAAAGGCTGTTAACCAGAACAAAATACAAGACCACGATTCATGATCCGATGCACACTGCTTCGCCTCGTCATCAGTATTGACTTCGTGGATCATCAGCCATTTTTTTAAACTGCTTGAAACATGCAGCTCTGACGGCGGCTTCACCACTGAAAATACTCATGCGCTCTGATTTGGAGGTTAATTTCTGTCTTCGCGACATGGTGAAGTGGAGTTCTTGAATGACGTGGAGAACCAGAGTACACTCTGTACTATAAGTACATATCTGGCTTCCTCGTTTGTGGAACATGCTTTAGAGGGCGCTAGGCTTCCGTAGTAGAATGGGGAAGTTAGAAGGTTGCTGCGCATGGTTAAAATTGTTTGGGATCTTTCCTGGTGCATCTGTCTTCCAGAGACACTTGAGGCGTCACAGGGTTCAGCCCAGCGCAGCTACTGATGGACCGCACCTTGCGAACTAGACTTTCTAATTCGCACTGCCCACGAACTATAGGTGCACACTCTACGATTCAAGATGGCGCCCGGAAGAGGGCTAATCCGTTTGTTGCATAGGAACAGATAGGACGTGCGAACGTTGGCCGTTCTACTTTCACCGGATGAAGTGTTGTGCTGCACTGAAATGTATATGAGACCAGAATACTTTCCCAAACCATGAATGCTCGCCACCTACTTATTTGCCGCGCTGTGAAAGATTATATTTCAGCTCCGTTACCGTGCATGAACGATGCCTTGCGAAATCATGTACGTGCTATAGAAAAACTGCATGAACTAGGATTGGCGTATGAACTGAACGCCACTCCGAGGTAATATGTACCGAGCGTGCGTGTCGGGTTTGCCGCAGTAGTAGGCCGCTAGCGAGTAGCGCCATCGCTGCTGCACGGGACCGAATGTGTAACGTGGTGATGTGTAACGAAGCTTATTCTAGAGCTTACGCGAGAACATGGGATAACGCTGGAATGTTCGAAGAGTAATTTATAAAAGACGCGCGATGATGAGATTACGGACGACCGATGTCCGCTCTCGCAGTTATCATTCTGCAGCAAGTGTTGCTGTACCTTGAGTCTTTATTTTATCGCGCACAATTTCGCCGAATAAAGCGTTGCTTTTCGTACCAGCTGAGGTTGCTCTTTCGACGTCATCACGGCATGACAATCCATCCTTAGGACCGCATAATTGGGCATGTCAGTGCTTTAGCCGTCTTTATGAGCGTCTGAAACTTCATCGCAGGAATTGTTGCTTTTTATCAGACAGTAAGATTTCGACAGTCAGACAGTAAGCGCCTGTCCCGTTGGTCTGTGTTTCTTACTTTCTGGTGGGTGTTTTTTTAGCGCTGCATTATGTCACTCAGTAAGATTTACACTGAGATATCACACTTGTCGTCCAACCTGTGAGGCATTCCAGCTCCGACTGAATCTCGTAGGTGCTCGCATCTGGGCTTGCTGATTTCGTGTTAGTGAAAGATTTGGGGAATACCACAATAATGTTTTGAGAGATAGAGAGGGCTTCGTAGCACTACAATATTGAGGGCTTCCTAGGACTGCTCGAAGTGTGCTTCTCAGCCACTCCATTACAAAGCCGACATAATCGAGTGCGGACGAAGCCGTGAATCTCATTTTACCTTCACCTTATGACACAAAACTTAGCAGCGTCTGCTGAGCCATCGTTAATTGCTTAACTCCAAAAAGAAGCTGCTTTTTAAATAGAAAAAAAAGATGCTCATGACAGTTTTTCGCTAGCTTTACCACTCAAATGGCGGCCTATGTGTTCACCTCATACAGGACGTGGACACACAAGTCCACGCCAGCTGTGCTCGCCATGTCCTTCTGGACACAAAGCGGAAACGCGCATTGCAAACGGCTCTGAATTCAAATCGGGCGCAATGGGCGGTCCAAGTAAACTCAGGAAGGCTCGCCTTGCGTACCCTAAAATTTGTTGCCAAGCGATAGGAGGATGTGAGGCCTGGCTTTCGCATCTACAGCAGTTTCGAGTACTGCGGGGCGAAATCTCCAGGATCGCAAACGGTTTCATAAAACAGGCCGCATCTGTGCTAGAATTCCGGCGCCCGTGGCCAGCTTTGCCTCGTTTTGTTCGGCGTCGGTTGTTGTCGAAGCACGACTCGTAGTTGCTGAAGCAGCTACGAGTCAACCCAGAACTCGCAAAAGGATTGGTAATACAAAAGGAGCGGGAAGAGTCGGTGTAAGAATGAAGAATGGTTGGCAGGGACTCGAAAAGCAGTGTGACAGCCATAGTAGGTAATGGTTGCACATGTATCAAATCAAAAGTAAAATATTGTTACGTGAAATACAAGCAATGAGGCAGTAGTAAACAGCACAGGTCACACAACAATGTCAACCTCTTCACTTCTGTCCCAGACGCCTTTTTGAGTATATACCACTATGACCTGTCTCCGTCAGTCAAAACCACATAACACAACCCCCCGGCGGCGAAAGCGCCGACCCGGCGCGTCTATGGGGCCACAGCAAAAGGAGGGTGGTAGCGCTTGAGCCTTGATACGTGGACTGCGTCACGGGATAAGAGAGCAGAGGATGTCGAGGGATTATCGAGCACAATTTCGTACGTAACGTCGGTCACTTGTCGAAGCACGCCGTATGGGCCCGTGAAACGAGAAAGGAGCTTCTCAGAAAGGCCTCCATGTCGCGTAGGGGACCCATGAAGAACGCGGGAACCCGGCGGAAATTGTTGGTCGCGATGCCGCTCGTCATAACGATGCTTTTGTTTCTTGGGACGCCGTTAATCTATTGCGGGCAAACTGACGGGCGTGGTCAGCGTAAGCAATGGCGTCGCGTGCGTATTCCGTGGTAGACTGTGTGGCATCATCCGGCAGGAAGGTATCCAACGGCAATGTTGGTTCGCGTCCAAACAAAAGGTAAAATGGGGAGTATCCAGCAGTGTCGTGCCGGGAGGAGTTGTACGCGAACGTCACGTAGGGCAATGCGAGGTCCCAGTCACGATGGTCGGCCGAGACGTATTTTGATAGCATGTCTGTCAGGGTCCGGTTTAAGCGCTCTGTAAGCCCGTTTGTCTGGGGGTGGTACGAGGTCGTGAGCTTATGCTGGGTGGAGCAGGAGCGCAGGATATCGTCAACCACTTTTGAAAGAAATGTACGGCCTCTGCCTGTCAGCAGTTGACGCGGGGCACCGTGCACTAAAATAATATCACGTAGTAGAAAATCGGCGACCTCTGTAGCGCAGCTTGTTGGCAGGGCTCGTGTAATTGCATAACGGGTCGCGTAATCGGTAGCAACCGCGACCCACTTGTTTCCGGAGGCAGATGTTGGAAAGGGACCGAGAAGGTCCAAACCGACACGGAAGAAGGGCTCCGATGGGACGTCGATGGGCTGAAGATACCCGGCAGGAAGTCCCGACGGCTTCTTGCGACGCTGGCAAACTTCGCATGCGTTGACATAACGGCGTACAGATCGCGCAAGGTTAGGCCAGTAGAAGCGGCGGCGCACACGGTCATATGTGCGAGAGACGCCAAGGCCACCCGCGGTTGGTGCGTCATGGAGCTCGCGGAGAACTGTGGAG
The DNA here is from genome assembly GCA_030522465.1 of Rhipicephalus appendiculatus. NCBI lineage: Eukaryota > Metazoa > Arthropoda > Arachnida > Ixodida > Ixodidae > Rhipicephalus > Rhipicephalus appendiculatus. The sequence continues at coordinate 6,425 of JALIZH010014186.1, read as the reverse complement.
CGCAGGTGCTTTGGTATGACCAGAAGAAAGTCGCGACCAGCGGGTGACAAATTACGCCGATATAGGGTGTCGTCCTTCAAGGTAAACATTCGTACAGAAGTGTCGTACGGTGAAGATTGTAGCCGTTGTATTAGGCGACTGATATGCGGATCCCGACGCTGCTCGTCGCCTAGATGGAGCAACTGGGAGAGGGAAAGGATGCAGTCAACGGAGTCAGTGCTCGTTGAGACCCCGTGGGCCACAGGGTAGCGTGACAGGCAATCCGCATCTTTGTGCAGTCTGCCAGACTTATAGACTACGGTGTAGGAATACTCCTGGAGGCGGAGTGCCCAGCGAGCGAGACGACCTGTGGGATCTTTCAGGGAGGCGAGCCAGCAAAGGGCGTGGTGGTCGGTGAGAACAGTAAATGGTCGGCCGTATAAGTAAGGACGAAATTTCGCGACTGCCCACACCAGAGCGAGGCATTCGCGCTCCGTGATGGAATAATTACGCTCGGAGGTGGACAGCAGCCTGCTTGCATAAGCTATCACTCAATTCTGCCCACATTGTCGCTGAGCCAACACAGCACCATTCCGTGACCACTGGCATCGGTGCGGACTTCGGTTGGTGCTGAAGGGTCGAAGTGGGCCAGAACAGGAGAAGACGTAACCAACGTGGCGAGCTTGGAGAAAGCTGCTGCTTGCGAGGAACCCCAGTTAAAGGTCGCGTCTTGTTTTAGCAAATCAGTTAGGGGCCTAGCAATTTCCGCAAAGTTCTTGATGAACCGCCGAAAGTAGGAGCAAAGCCCCACAAAGCTGCGGACATCTTTGGCGGTTTTCGGCACAGGAAAGTCCTTCACAGCTCGAACTTCTTCGGGATTAGGCTGCACGCCGGAAGCGTCAACGATATGTCCAAGTATTGTAATGCGGTGGCGTCCGAACCGGCACTTGGATGAGTTCAGTTGAAGTCCGGCGTGACGGAATACTTCAAGAATTGTAGACAGTCTCTCAAGGTGCGTTTCGAAAGTGGGAGAAAACACAATTACGTCGTCCAAATAACAGAGACACGTGGACCACTTGAATCCGTGAAGCAAGGAGTCCATCATTCGTTCGAATGTGGCGGGGGCATTACGTAAGCCGAAAGGCATGACCTTGAATTGGTAGAGGCCATCAGGTGTTACAAAGGCCGTCTTCTCTCGGTCCATGGGGTCCACGGCAATCTGCCAATAACCAGACCGAAGGTCGATGGAAGAGAAATATGCGGCACCATGCAGACAATCAAGGGCGTCATCAATTCGCGGCAGAGGGTAGGCGTCTTTCTTTGTGATGTTGTTAAGGTGGCGATAGTCCACACAAAAGCGCCACGATCCGTCTTTCTTTTTAACTAAAACTACCGGAGACGCCCAAGGACTGGATGATGGCTCAATAATGTCCTTCGCTAGCATCTTGTTCACCTCCTTCTGGATGGCACTCCGCTCAGAAGCAGACACTCTGTAGGGACGGCGGTGAACAGGGTTGGCATCACCTGTGTGTATGCGATGCTCGACAACGGACGTCTGCCCTAAAGGTCGGTCACCGAAATCGAAAATGTCCTGGTAGGTCCCGAGAATGCGCTGGAGGCCTTCAACTTGCTCAGGCGGAAGATCAGCGGCGATCATGTCTACAATTTGACGGCTGCCCAAATTTGTTGTCGGTGGTGTGTGCTGCATAGGAACAAAGGTATCTAAGGCCAGAACTTCGATTTGTAAATCGCGCAACGGACAAAGGTGGGCAACAGAAATGCCTTGTGGAAGCACTTGATCCGTGAAGCCGAAATTTATCAGTGGTAGACTGGTTCTGTTAGCGGTGATGCTGAGAACCGTGTAGGGAACCGCAACACTATGTACAAGGAGCACGTCGGTGAGAGGCGTAGTGTAATAGTCACCGTCTGGCAGAGCTGGTGAGCATAGGAAACTGACGTACGTCACAGTTTTGGAGGGCAGGTGAACAATGTCGCTGCATTGTAATCGGCACGGAGGTTGGTGCGGGTGATCACTGAGTTGTGGCAGTTCAAGGTGGAGCAGACCGGCAGAGCAATCAACGAGAGCAGAATTGGCGGCTAGAAAATCTACGCCAAGTATGAGGTCGTGGGGACATGTTGCAAGGACTGTAAAAAGGACGACCACCTGATGACCGGCTACGGTAAGTTGAGCTGTACACATACCAACGACAGGCACTGTTCCGCCATCCGCGACTTGCACAACACTGGTCAAGGGGGGGCGTGAGGATCTTCTTCATGGGACGACGAAAATTCGCACTCATAACCGAGACGTGAGCGCCCGTATCGATCAAAGCTTGGACAGAGGTGCCATCAACATGTACTTCAAGTGTGTTCCGGTTTAAACTTAAGGGCAACAGAGGATTTTTGGGTAAGGTCGACAGGGCAGCTTCACCTCCAGAAGCTGCGCAGCCTAGTTTTCCGGCGACATGCGGCGGCTAAATGACGGCGAGGGAGAGCGACGACGCGGGGGGCGTTGGAGAACGAGAAGGACGGCCTTGGGGTGGCGGAGCAGGGAAAGTGCGGCCGTAGTCCTCAGGGGCGGCGAATGCTGAAGACTCAGGGCGGGTCGGATAACGGCGGTTCATTGTACGGTATGGGCTACTGTAAGTGGGGTACAGGCTAGAAGGCGTAGAAGGCCACAGGTTGCGGCAGTAACGAGCGACGTGGCCCGCGCGACCGCAGCGGAAGCAGATTGGCTTATCATCAGCTGTTCGCCATTCAGACGGATTCCTGGTGCGAAGAGAGTACGGACGGCGGCGTGGCGTGTCTACAGAAGCTATTCAGGCATCAGTATTGTTCATGGCACATACAGTGGACAAGAGACCCAGGTTAGCGAACTCCTGGCGGACAACAGCCTGGATCAAGGAGACGGCTGGCGCCGAGGTGTCTGACAACATCGGTTTGTTGGCAGCCGGGCACGCAGCCTCGAGTTCACGCCGGACGATGCCGTCACGTCTTCAGTTGTGGACGGCTGACAAGGGGTGCCTTCGCAAGACGACGTTGCAGCGGTGTTGGGTAGTCGCTGGAACTGGTGCGAAATGCGCCGACTCTTCGCTTGCTCGAGGCGGCGGCACTCCTTGATTACGGCGTCGATGGTCGTTACGTTGGTAAAGACGACAGGTTGAACGCATCGTCAGCGATACCTTTCAAAATGTGCGAGATCTTGTCAGCCTCTGACATGTGGTGATCGGCCTTTTTGACACAAGGCAAATACGTCTTGAATATAGGTCAAGTAGGGCTCGGTTGATGTCTGGGTACGTACGGCCAATTGTTTCCGGGCAGCAAGCTGTTGACCATGTGGGTTGCCGAAAAGGTCGCGGAGCTGTTGTTTAAACATGTCCCAGCTGGAGACTTTGTGCTCATGGGTCTCAAACCAGACGCGAGGAGTCTTGTCAAGATAGAAGATGACGTTCGCCAGCATAACGGTTGGATCCCAGCCATATTGCTTGCTGACGCGCTCATACATACTCAGCCACTTGTCCACATCAACGTTGTTTTCTCCACTAAAGGTACCGGGATCACGAGGTTGCGTTAAGGTGACGTACTGGGTTGCTGTCGTTGTAGCTGCCGATGCAGCTGGCGAAGGCGCGTCTTCACCCCGAGCCATGGTAGCAGACTTAAGGAGGCTCCCACTGCGGAGCTCCGTCGTCAAAAGAAAATTACCCTGCAGCTCCACCAAAAATGTTACGTGAAATACAAGCAATGAGCCAGTAGTAAACAGCACAGCTCACACAACAATGTAAACCTCTTCACTTCTGTCCCAGGCGCCTTTTTGAGTATATCCCACCATGACCTGTGTCCGTCAGTCAAAACCACATAACATTATTGCCAACGATTCGCCTAATTCTAGGATTTTTCTACTGTCTTCTTCGTCGTCGTCTTCTTCGTCAAACTAGAAGCAAGGACTAACAAGTATATAAGGTCCCCAAACACCACCACTGTCACCAGAGCCATGGCCGAGAGCACAGAGTGGCTGCTTACCAATGGCTTGGCAGGTGGTGGGTGGCAGCAAAGAATTGCACCCGCCACTGGTGGTACATGCCGCCCAGGTTGACATCATCGCTTTAACGCGATGAGCGAGGGTCAGGGCATGGAACCTTCCCACTATTGGAGCTGTTAATGATTGGTTGAAGATCATAGTGTTAAAATTGGTCGCCGGGACCACGCGGTGGGAGGCGTTCCAAAGCAGTACCACTTTTTTTTTTTTTTTTGCCTTGGCACAATCATTGCGTTTACATGATCCTCGATGTTCAGGGGGCGGAGTACAGCGAAAAAGAAAATACGGACAATTACGATACTGCTTAATTTCACATGCGAGCGCAACTGTATGTGTGTGCTAATATGGCGACATATTAAGGCAGAGAATTTGATCGAAGGATGTATGCAGGTACATTTACACGCTAATCTTGATGTTTAATTGTTATTAATTCTCAAATCTTAAATCTTGTATACTGTATTTTCCGTGTTTTTTTTGTAATTTTTATAATTACTTTCGTTTTCTAATTTACTTTTAATTGCCTACTGCGGTGTCTCGAGCTTCAGTTACAGATCGCTTAGTGCTATTTCCGTTTGTTTATTTCTAATTTTTAAACCTTTCTTTGTCTACTTTTGTTTCATTTTTTGCTCTCCCTTGCGGCAGGGAAGGTTTCCAAGCATTTCAATCGACCTAGGCAAGAGAAGAACACGCTTAGCTCGAGGCGCACTAGACAATCGCCCACGGTGGGGGCCTGCTCTCTTAAGGAACAGCTATCGCTCGGCGGTTTGATGTCGCGTGTAGTGGGTACGTTCGATTAGGGGATGTTTAACCACAACAGTGGGTCATTGCATTCTTTTGTTATGGAGCGGCACCCTGTGCATACCGCAACAAGAGAACACACGGTGGACTTCACATGCCTGCAGCACGGCAAGCAATCTGCCGCTGTTCAGCGTCGTCTTGAAAGCATATTACCTTCTTTACTGGAGGGGAGGCTGTCGTTCTGGTCTTCTGCGATAAGGGGTGGTTCGTCTTTATAAGACATGATAATATGATACATCAGCTCGGCAATGCGTTGGTAGTTAGCGGGAAAGTGTGCATTGTTGCATGAAGGCAAACACTTCCTTCTAAGAGGACTTTGCTGACAGGACAGGACTCGCAAACAGACAGCTAACAGGACCTTGCCGCTAGCGCAAGGTCCTGTTAGCTGGACCAAGCGTATCGTGGGTGATTGGGCCGGTTCTGAAATTCGCGGGCGCGATGAGCGGTGGGCAAGGCGGTAGGAAAATTAAGGCAGCTCCGAACTAGGGTTACCAAGCCTGAAGGAAGTGCGGAGCTGGGCAGCCTTGTTTCGCGTCGGTTTCCTCTTCTCTTTCTTTTTCTCGTTTCCCGTTTTTTTTTCTGTCTTCTTTTTTTCTCTCTCTGTTTTCTATTTAATTCTTCCTCTCTTTATTTATATCTTTCTCTTTCTTGATCTTCCTATATTTCTTCCATTTTTTCTCTCTGTCTCCCACCCTTTCTATTTCGCGCTTGATTCCTTTTCCTGTTTCTATATTTATACGCGGCATTGCCTGCGTTACGCCAAGTGCACTAGTTATTTTTTTTGCTGCCATACAAGTGGTCATTATCAAGGCACTCGAAAAACAAGAGGAAGAAGGCTGCTGCTTGGCGCGAGCGCGCGCTCAATTTGCTACACATGGAGAATTACGCAAGTGAAGGCGACATCATACTACAGTATACTACAGCATACGACAGCACGCGACAGCCCGGCCTCCTAAAGTGTTCCGCACTTAAAAGATGGTGGCCGGCGTCGGCCCGGAGTTTCGCGTGCTCACCTCTAAGACAACCGCCTATTATAGCACAGCTATTGCTTTTAGGGGCGAAGATCCAGCCAGGCTCTCACAAAAACCGTTGTCGTCGAGGCTCGCCGTAGTCCCCAGTCGAAGCGCAGCAGCGAGACATCTACGCATTACGTCTACAAAGCGTACGTAGCGCGCATATGGTTTAACAAAACCAATTAAATAAACCCACAACGCTGTACAAACTCCGTCATTTAACCACCCATCAATCAAAGCATATGACAGAACAAAAGGTTAACAAGAACAAAAGGCTGTTAACCAGAACAAAATACAAGACCACGATTCATGATCCGATGCCCATTGCTTCGCCTCGTCATCAGTATTGACTTCGTGGATCATCAACCATTTTTTTTAAACTGCTTGAAACATGCAGCTCTGACGGCAGCTTCACCACTGAAAATACTCATGCGCTCTGATTTGGAGGTTAATTTCCGATCTTCGCGACATGGTGAAGTGGAGTTCTTGAATGACGTGGAGAACCAGAGTACACTCTGGACTATAAGTACATATCTGGCTTCCTCGTTTGTGGAACATGCTTTAGGGGCGCTAGGCTTCCGTAGTCGAACGGGGAAGTT
>JALIZH010014184.1:0-103216 GCA_030522465.1 Rhipicephalus appendiculatus | reverse complement strand
AAAAGCAAGCGATAACCAAAATGGTTATCGCATTCGTCTGTAGTCTCAGTTCTTAATAATGTCACCTATCATACTTAGTTTTATCCGAACAATCCCCACAAGTACATTTGCTTAATTTTACTTCATCATGGCTTTTATCGTACATTGGAATTGTAGAGGTTTAATTCATAATTTAGGTGACATAAAGGACATCATCAACAAGTTCTCACCAGTGGCTTTTTGCCTCCAAGAGACAAATCTTGGTGCAAAACATGACCATTTCCTAAAGGGCTTTACAGTTGCCCGAAAGGACCGCGAACATTGCAACCGTCTTTCGGGAGGAGTAGCCATAGTTGTGCAGGGCAGCATTCCCACGCGAGACGTCCAAATGAACACATCTTTCGAGGCCGTAGCCGTCACCATTCTATCATACAAAACCATCACCATCTGCTCGCTGTACATTCCACCGCACACCCTTTTTACCAGTAAAAACTTAGAAAATCTAGTGGAACAGTTACCGAAACCATTTATTTTAGTTGGGGATTTTAATGCTCATTCTACCCTTTGGGGTAGCGAGAAAACCGATCAAAGAGGGCAGATCGTTGAAGATTTCATTTTATCAAACGATATCTGCCTTTTAAACTCGGGCGCTTTTACATATTTTTCGCCAACATCACGCACTTTTAGTTGTTTAGATCTTGCCCTGTGTTCACCGTGTCTTTTTAACGATCTTAAATGGGAGGTTCTCAACACGTCATACGGTAGTGATCATCAACCCGGCATCATAAAACTCGTACCATCCTACCCAACTTTAACCAGCAAGCCACGCCGGTGGAAACTGCAGCTCGCGAACTGGCCAACTTTTACAGAAAATGCTAAGCTCGACGAAGCTTTCTCATCCGAACTTTCAGTTGAGGAACTGAACGAAAGGTTCGTTAAAGTACTAATTTCAGCTGCAGAAAAGGCAATACCGCAGTCATCCGGCATCGTACGTAAGAAACTTAACCCTTGGTGGACAAGCGAGTGTACTGACGCCAAAAAACAACAAAATAAGGCCTGGGGAATTCTGCGAAGATACCCCACCTACACCAACCTCATCAATTTCAAACAGGCAAAAGCCAGAGCCCGATTTATTCGAAGGCAGGCGGAAAAGGATTCATGGCAGAAATACATATCATCAATTAACAGTTCAGTCACATCCAAACATATGTGGGACCAGGTCAGGAAGTTTAAAGGAGAGTACTCCTCCTACACAATACCACTCCTCACAAGTCCAGACACACAAACAACACTAGAAGACCAGGCCAACCTATTAGGCGAACACTTTTACGAGGTGTCATGTTCAGCAAATTACACCAATACATTCCTGAAATACAAAGAAAATGCAGAAAAACAAAGATTACCTACTACCAGTACCTCAAATGAATCTTACAACCTTCCGCTTACACTGCACGAATTAAACAGAGTACTTTCCGCCGGTAAAAAAACGGCAACAGGGCCTGACCAGGTACACTACACAATGTTGGCACACCTCTCCCAAGCATCGGCGCAGGCACTTCTCCAGTTTTTTTAACAAAGTATGGGACTCTGGCGTAATGCCTGAAGATTGGAAAAATGCAATAGTTATACCTTTCCTCAAACCTGGTAAACCCCCAACATCCCCAAGTAGCTACAGGCCCATTGCGTTAACAAGCTGCCTAGCGAAAACATACGAAAGCATCATTAATATAAGACTCACCTTCACTCTTGAGTCAGAGCGCCTAATAGACTCACACCAGTGTGGATACAAAAAGGGCTGTTCCACCACTGACCATCTCGTTAGGCTGGAACAAGAAATACGACAAGCATTTCTACACAAACAGCTCTGTCTCGCCGTCTTCTTTGATTTAGAGAAAGCATATGACACAACTTGGAGATATGGGATTCTCAGAGATCTAGCAAACTTGGGGATTCGCGGAAGAATGCTTAACTGCCTATGTAATTTCCTATCTAATAGAACATTCCAAGTACGTTTGGGTACGGTATTATCACAAATATTTGTCCAAGAAAATGGTGTACCACAGGGTTGCGTTCTGAGCACCACTCTTTTCATTGTCAAAATGAACTCCATCAACAGAACTATACCCCCCTACAGTCATGCACTCCATCTACGTTGACGATCTCCAAATCGCCTGCCGTGCCTCCAGCCTATCATCCTGTGAAAGGCAACTCCAAATTACAATAAATCAACTTACGAGATGGGCCGACCAAAATGGTTTCCGCTTTTCAACCCAAAAAACCACCGCTGTTCTCTTTACACAAAAAAGAGGATTGTTCCCTGACCCTGTTCTCAAACTTAACAACATCGAAATGCCGGTAAAACAAGAATACAAATTTCTAGGAATCACATTCGACCGAAAACTGAACTTTCTGGCACACATAAACGCTCTGAAAACTAAGGCAAACAGAGCACTGAACGTTCTCAAGGTACTCTCCCATAAGCACTGGGGTTCCGATCGACTCTGCCTTATACGTATTTACCGATCTCTTGTACGCAGCATTTTAGACTACGGTTGCGTTGTCTACGACTCAGCGCGAGACTCATACATTCGCCGTCTTGACCCTATACACAACCTCGGTCTCCGTCTGTCCAGTGGTGCTTACAGAACATCGCCTGTGCAAAGTCTATACGTAGAATGCAACGAACCTCCTCTGTGTCATCGAAGAGCATTACTAACCCTGTCATATGTTTTAAGAATAAGATCGTCACCTGAACACATCTGCTACGGAATTGCCACAAAGTGTAACTCGCGCTTACACTACCTCAACAAACCCAACCTAATCAAACCACTTGTCCTACGCTTCGAGGAATACTGCCGCTTTTATACCATCCCTAAAGGAGCACTACACGTCGCTGTTAAACCACCAAGACTGCCGCCATGGTTCGACCTGTCACAGCTTTGCGAGTTTTCACTAGGCCGTTTCAACAAAAAAAGCACTCCACCAGAACACATAATTCAAGAATTCCATACACTTCAGTATGAATATAGGGATTACGAAGAATTTTACACAGATGGCTCAAAAACAGAAAACCACGTGGGTATTGGGATTGCGACAGCGGAAAGTGCAGTTTCTGTGAGAGTACCTGGTAGTTTCTCCATTTTTTCAGCTGAAGCTTATGCCTTGAGTGAAGCAGTTCGGAAAATCATCGCTGGCAAATACAAGAAAGGAATCATATACACCGACTCACTTAGCACACTAAAAGCCCTACATATAAAATCCGAATGTGAGCCATTAGTGGGTGACATTTTAAACATGGTATATTTAAACAGCCAGGCAGTTTCCATCCGTTTCTGCTGGGTCCCAAGTCATGTTGGGATACCTGGAAACGAAAAAGCAGATAAGTATGCCTCCTTGGCAGCACACAAAACAGTAGCAAAAGTGAAAATTCCCCTTAAAGACATCCAGCGAACAATTCGTCTAGCTTTAAAAGCAAAATGGCAACAACAGTGGGACACATGCACGAATAACAAGCTCCACCTGGTGAAGCCCATACTCGGTGAGTGGAAGACCTGCCGTCACCAACAACGGTTTATCGAAGTTATATTATGCCGACTTCGCATTGGACACACACACCTGACACACAACTTTTTACTCACAAAGGAAGAACAGCCAATCTGTGAAAAATGCCATGAACCACTCACACTAATACACATTATTATCACATGCCCAGACGTTGAAACACAGAGACAAAAATATTTCAGCATACTATACAAACAACACATACCCTTACACCCTGCTCTGCTGTTAGGAGATGACTCTCTAGTACCCCTGCCTGACGTGCTAAACTTTCTAAAAGAATGTGGTTTTTTAAATAAGCTTTAGAACTTCATCATCTCATTACCCGCTTCTTAACACCTTGTGTCTGGCGCAGCATAGCCTCAGCTGCTTTTGCGCCATAAAACACCAAATTAACTAACTATCTTTATTCAGAAATACCTTGCTTTGCCCAAAGGCGTGTAAGCAGGGGGTTACAGCTTGGTAAAAAACAAGTCTTCGTTAGAAAAGCACACTTGGTCACAAGACAATTCATTCCACTCTTGTACGGTATGAACAAAAAAAGAATTAGCATAAAGGTTCGTTCTAGTCCGGTATTATTGAATTTTAAAGTCATCATCGGATCTTTTTGACAGAGAATGCGGTGTTTTAAGATAGGTGTCTTTATTAATACCAGTTTTATTATGGCATATCTGAAATAACCATTTCAGGTGCAATTTCCTTCTGCGAGAAGAGAGCGCTTCCCAACCCAGCTCGTTTTTCATATCAGTACAGCTGTCTCCTCACTCATACTGACTGAGAACGAACCTTGCCGCTCTGTTCTGTATTTTTCTCGATAATATTAATCAAAGACTTTTGGCGTGGGTCCCACACACAACACGCATATCCCAAAATCGTGCGAATGAACGAAATATAAGCAGTGGTTTTTAGGACAGCAGGTGAGGATCTGAGATTTCGTTGAATGAAATTTAGTGCTTTCGCGGCTTTTGCCACTACGGCATGCACATGCGCATTCCAAGAACAGTCGCTCGTAAGGATTACACCAAAGTATTTATACATTGATTGATGAACAATGACGTCACCATTCAAGAAGTAACGCATTTCATCCTTTTTCTTTTTTTTTTTAGTAAAAGACACATGCACACGTTTTTTTTACGTTAAGTTGCGTTTTCCACTTCTTACATCATTGCACAATTCGGGTAAGGTCAGCCTTCAATTCAATGTGATCCTGTTCATTTCTTATTTTTCTATACATGACAGAGTCATCTGCGAATAAACGTACTCTAGAAAAGATACCATCAGGAATATCATTAATATAAACTAAAAGCAGTAGCGGCCCTAAAACCGACCGCTGAGGGACACCTGATGTTAATTCCACCGTAGAAGTAGTAGTACCATTGAGAATGACACATTGTCGACGCTTTGATAGATAACTGGCGATCCGATTGAGTACTTTTTTATTAATACTTGCCATTTCAAGTTTACGAAGAAGCAAGGGATGGCACATGGTGTCAAACGCCTTTCTGAAATCTAAAAAAACGCGATCCGTTTGTCTGTTATCATCTACCTCGGACACTAAATCGTGGTAGAATTCGATCAGTTGCGTTGTGCAAGACAGGCCCCTGCGGAAACCATGTTCCTCATCAACTAATAATTTGTGTTGAATTAAGTGTTTCATTATGTTTTTATATAATATATGCTCTAGTATTTTGCAAGGAATCGACGTTAATGAGATAGGTCTATAATTGTTGGCCTCTTTTTTGGAACAACCCTTGTGAATGGGAACCACACAGGCCATTTTCCTGTCCACAGGTAGAATTCCAGAAGAGAAGGATGTTTGTATATTATATAAAAATAAGATGCTACTGGCCAGTCACAGTGCTTCAATACGCGTGGCGAAATACCATCTGGACCAGGGGCCTTGGTTTCGTCTATATTTTTTAAAGGGAATTCGATACCACTCACACTGAGTTCAACCGGTGGCATTAATGGTTGAGTTCCCAGAGGGGGCTCTGCCAGCGTGGATAATTTCTCAAAATTCGTTTGAGGTAAAAATATGGAATAAAAAGTCATTAAGACACGATGCCTTATCAACATCGCTGGATAAGATCTGATTATCATGGACAATTTCGTTTACTCCGGTTGAATCAGCTCCACAGTTTCTTACATATCTCCAAAAAAAGCTTTGGATTCGTTTTATGCTTTCGTTTAGTCGACTAAAGTATTGATCCTTCGTGCTACGAACTTTAGATTTATATTCATCAGTTATCTCGACTAACCTGCTGTACTGATAGCTTCTTTGGGTTCTTTTAAATGTCTTGTAAACTCGTCGTCTTTACCTTATTAATCTAAAAATCGCTGGAGTCACCCATGGCTTCTTGCACTTTTTTAGTTTAACCGCATTTGTACTCGCCACGTATTTCTCAGTTAGTTCTATAACTTTCGCTTTAAAGAGAGACCACAGTTGTAAAACATCGGTGTTCTCGCAATGACAATCGAAAACAGTCAAATGATCAAATAATTCCTGAGAAATAGTAGCATAATCACCCTTATCATAAAAATACCTTCCTCTATTGGCGGGGCTTGCGTCTCTTAATCTCATGTTGAATGGTTGCTACAACAGCAAGATGGTCAATGATACCGGGATTACATGTGACAGAGTCTACAATATTTGGTGTGTTACAAAAAAACAAATCTAAAATATTTTTATTTCTTGTGGCCACACTAGCGTATTGGGTAAGACCGAACTCGTCAACGATGTTTTTTCACGTTGGTGTTTTCACGACTAGTCAAAGGGATACATGTTCCATTAGACCATGTCAAATTTGGTAGGTTGAAATCGCCGGCAAGAATAAACTGATATGATGTCTTAGAAATTATGTCGTACAATTTCTGCAACGTAGCAGGGTTAGAATTTGGTGGTCGATAAAATGTTCCGCCAATAAATTTTGTATTACCAGTAAGGGTCACCGTGCCCGATATCAAGTTGAGATGACCGTAACGAAAAGTGAACTAACAAAAACACCCCTCCGCTTGTTCTTGCCCTATCGTTTCGATAAACGTTGAAGTGGCTAGGAAACACCTCGCTATCACTGATTGACGGTATCAACCACGATTCTGTAGTGCTCTCTGCACCGTCACACTTCTCTCCCATCTCGTGCCAGATGCTCCCTTGAGGCTTTTCACAGATGCCTTTAGCTTTGCCGTCAGCACCGCCTCGTGCAACGTGTCAGCCCTTGGAATTCTTTTCCAGGAAACTCTCAGCCTTAGAAAACGACCCCTTCTACAGCTCAGAAAACGACCCCTTCCAACAAAACCATGAAGCCCGCTTGACGAGTTCTTCAGCTTACTTCAGAGAACTTCTGGTGATATACGAAGCAGTACAACACTTTTGCCACATGCTCGAAGCACAGCACTGCACTAACCACAAATCTCTGACCTACGCCTTCTGTCAACGCCGCAACTAACTCCTGCCGGTACAGCTGAACCAGCTCTCGTTCATTGCACAGTTTACCACCGACATCCAACATGTCAGCGGGAAAGACAACGAGGTCGCCAATGCACTTTCACGTCTGGCAGCTATCAGCTCTTTGCAGATAACAGCCGACATCCTCGCCGAGGTTCAGACCACTGATGCTGAACTGCAGGAACTTCTTAAGGGCGGATCCTCACTGCAGCTGCAACAAGTCCCTATACCTCGGTCAACAACGACTATGTACTGCGACATGTCGACAGGACGAAGCAGGCCTCATGTGCCCCTGTCCTATCGTCGTGGCCTTTTCAACCAGCTGCACAATTTCAGTCACCGCAGCATACGCGCCTCAACACGCCGCTTGGCTGACCGCTATGTCTGATCCCCCGTGCAGCGGGATTGCCGCACCTGGGCACACTTTTGCATTCAATGCCAACACGCACCAGGCACGTCACTTCACCGTTCGGAGCATTCCCTCAGCCCTCTGGTTGCTTTCAGCACGTCTATCTTGATATCATAAGAGCCTTCCATTCAGTTGGACCCTATCGCTACTGCCTCACTACCATCGATCAGTATACTCAATGGCCAGAGGCATAACTCCTCGAGGTAATCACAATGGAGGACGTCTCCTCATCCTTTTTCATTGGCTGGATTGCTCATTTCGGCCCCTTTTGCCGCATCAACACCGACCAAGGACGACAGTTCTAATCACACCTTTGCAGGCTTCTCGGGCTGGCCATCGGGTTCGAGTGCTTGAGGACCACCCTTCCACCAAAAGGATGATCGAACGCTTTCACGACAATTGAAAGCAGCCATTGTGTGCCGCCTGGACTCAACCTCGAGGCCATCCCAGCTGTCGCCCTAGGTCTTCGCGCCACCTTCAAGCTGGACATTCAGGCTACATCGGCGGAGCTCATATGCGGGAACCACTCTGGCTCCCAGGCGAATTTCTTGCTGCATTGCCACCAAACATTGCGACATCAGATCCCACTGATTTTGTCGCCCGGCTCTGATGCACCGTCACCACCCTACGCCCCTCACCCGCAGCTCACCACTGTAAGCCTGTGCCTTTCGTCTTCAAGGAGCTAGCAATGTGCACACGTACTTTCCTGCGCCCCCGCAGGGGCGTCTGCGCAAGCAGGCGTTTGGTGTGTGGCGACACCACGGACCCGAGCTGACGGGGGGGGTTCCGACCTCCTCCCACGCCTAGCCGTGCGTGGCGTAGCCGTGTCCGGGGAAAAGGGGATCCTGGGGGGTTGAGCCGAAGCCGGGTGTGTGGACCTTTAAGGCCCCCCGGCAGAGGCAACACACCCCTTTGGCCCCGGCTTCACGTAGACGGCACCCCTGGGCTGACCCACCCAGGGGAAATCGGCAGTCGCCTTTTCCTGTCTCTCTCTCTCTCTCTCTACATCTTCGTCTTTCACTACTCCTTTTACTCTTTCCTGTCTCCTCCTCTTTTCCGTTTACTTCAAATTTCCCTGGCGGCAAGGGTTAACCTTGTGTGGATACCCAGTCTTGGCTATTCCATATTAGGTTATAGCAGCGTTGTACAGCTGGCGCTGGCGGGATTTGCACAGCATCTCCTGCCACGTCCCCTTGTTGGGCTCGGCGGTGGGCGGCTGGCACCGCTGCCGAAACTTAAAACACACATTATGTTAAATGCATCTTCTCTCAAGTCTGATCGTAACCTGAAGAGGTTACGCACCGAAGCAGTCACAACACTCTTTGCAAAGGCCAACGAACATTTTCCCAAATATCACGTAATACATAGCGAACAGTCTGATGGAAAAGCCAGAACTATCTCTCCATTTTTGGTAGCAAGAAATCTAACAGACAAACTAGGACCAGGATACAAGGCCACTAAGATGGCTAGCGGCGACCTGCTGCTTGAACTACAAGACAGAAAGCAGTATGAAATCCTCCCGAATCTGACTTCTTTTGGAAACATTCCCATCACAGTCACGCCACACAGGTCTATGAATACCGTTCGAGGCGTTGTCTCTGACGACGACCTCCTGAACCTAACTGACGCTGAGCTCCTCGACGGGTGGAAAGAGCAGAATGTTGTAAACGTTCAACGAATAAAGATAAGAAGGGACAACACCGAAAAACCAACAAAACACATTATTCTCACATTTGGATCAAGCGAACTCCCCGAACACATAGAAACAGGGTACACTAAACTACGAGTCCGGCCATACATACCGAACCCGCGAAGGTGCTTCAAATGTCAACGCTACGGCCATGGTTCCCTTGCCTGCAGAGGGCAATCCACATGTGCCAAATGTGCCTCACACGACCACACATCTGAAACCTGCAATTCTCCATGTCACTGTGTCAACTGCGGTGGTGACCACCCAGCATACTCACGGGCTTGTGCTGCGTGGAAAAAAAGAAAAAGATATTATCTCACTCAAAGTCAGAGAGAACATCTCCTTCAGGGAAGCCAGGAGGAGATGTTCGCCGTTTCACGGCACAACCTATGCCGATGTGGCGCGTCAGGGGGCAGCGTCGCACCGGCCTCCGCCACATGCCAGGCCCGCGCAGAGCGAGCCGTCGGCTGTGGCGCCTGCCCCCAAGGCGGCAGTAGTCCAGTCTACTCCGCCAACCCGCGCACTGGAACCGGCGACTTCAGGGCCGTCGGGTCTCAAGGCCTCGTCACACAAGGCGAGGCCCCAAACTCGGACAATCAGCCCGCGCGTGCGGGCCTCCAGTGCCTCCCAGGAGGCAATGGACACTACGGCACCCTCGGTGCGAAAAGATCGGCGTAGTTCCTTGGAGCGCGCCAAGAAAACTAAAAAGCCGATAACGGGGCCCGACGACGGCCCTGTTACTTGAGTTCCAACGTTCAGGTTAAACAAGTCACTCCCTTTCCGTACACACAGCACTACTTTACATCCAATATGGAGACACAAATTCTACAATGGAACGTCAGAGGACTCCTTAGAAACCTCGACGATGTCCAAGAGCTTTTACACGAACATTCACCAAAAGTGCTGTGTGTACAAGAAACACACTTAAAATCCAAAAACACGAACTTTCTACGCAGTTATGTTATTTTCCGAAAGGACCGCGATGATGCTGTAGCGTCATCTGGTGGTGTGGCCGTTATAGTTGATCAAGGAATAGCATGTAGACACTTACCACTCCAAACGACCCTTGAGGCAGTGGCTATTCGAGCGGTTATTTTGAACAAGTTGGTTACGATCTGCTCCGTCTACATACCTCCCCAATACCACCTGCAAAAACACGAATTTCAGTCCATGATAGATCAACTTCCAGAGCCTTCCCTATTGCAAAAACCAGCGCCCCCCAGCGTGATACCAGTACGTTTTCTGGCGCTGGATCGCACTGGGAACACTGGTACACGCTGGGATTCACTGGCACTTCGGTGAGCGCACAGGGACAGAGCTGGGTCGCACTGGTAGGGGCGTTGGCTTGGCCGCTGTGACGCTGGCGCGTACTGGGAAGCGCTGGAAACGCTGGAATTTTCACTGGAGTGCGCTGGTGCACACTGGAGCCTGCACTGTTTCTTCCAGTGCGGCATGCAAGTTTCTGTAGTGTATGCGGCGGAATGTTTCGGTATCTTTGAATATAGAATGTTTGATTCGACGGTACCAATGGATGCTACCCTAACAGGCAGGCCCGTAGCCAAAATTTTTTTTTCGGGAGGGGGGGGAAGGGGGGGGGGGGGGCACTTGTTGAAAGCCTTGAAAAACACCGATTTTTATTATTTTTCCTCGGTAAACGCCCCCCTTCCATCCGAATTTCGAGGGGGAGGCCCGGGCCCCTAGCCCCCCCCCCCCCGGTCAGGGGCCTGCTAACACAACTTCTAGCTTGGCAGAGAAAGAGAATGATAAGCACAAGACATTATGTGGTATATGCGAAATCACCGTCATTTTTATTTTTCCCTTTGGAATGCAGAAAAAATTGCGTTAATAACACAAAGGAGCCAACGCTGATTATTTTGCTTGTTAGCTTGCTTTTTTTTTTTCTTATTCACGCAGATTCAATAACGGCGTTAATTCTTGCGGAGAACGTAGCAGCGATGAATGCACTTTTTGTGCATGCGCCGCGCATATGCCAGTCTGGCATCAGGGATGGGTTGTTGTAATGATTACATTTTGCAGTGTTTATAAGTCTGGAGGCGCCGGTCCTACCAGAAACAGCAAATCGTTACATCGCCGCACAGTTGGCGAGAAGCAATTGAGCTCTGGCTTCGCAACCACACCCAACGGAGGCCAGAAAAACAGCCGCCGTTCGATATCAGCACACCGGAAACGCATCTCTGGCACTGTCTGCCCTTCCACTTACTTCAGCTGAACTTTAGTTAACCATTAGAAAGGTTCCGTAGCTTGAATGCAGAAACTTCAACCATCGCAACTCAGCTGCGCCGAGACCGGTCCTACCCAGCGAGACTCCCAGCGAGCGTTAGGCCTAGTGTGCCGGCCGTGTCCGTCTACATGTTACCGGCGCTTCGCGCTTTAAGTACACGCAATTCTAAAGCGTAAGGATGACTGTAAAGTACAGTTTGGACATTCGTTAACCTAAATCAACCATTTTTCCTTGTGTACGGTGTCTGCACAAGGAGCGATGACCATCGAAGCGACGCGCTTTCAGCAACGCACAGAAGCTGAAACCGAAAGCTGCCGGCCGCGCTACCGGTACTTCTCGTGACTCTTATGTAAGAAGGCATCATTGTCAGTCGGTAATTTGGTACGCCTTAGTGAACTAACATAGTGACATATTCCTTTAGCGCATTGTATTTGTATTTATTTGAGCGGTTTCTTAGTTATAGGTATCGATAGAACTGCAAAGCTGTACACTGGCACGCCCGCTGTACTGGCGTATCGTCGCTTGCGCGATAACACTACTCAATACTCAATCATGTACGCACCTGTTTATCGAACTAGTCATCATAAAACCTCTGTAAATGTTGACCAGTAGCAAGAGCGAGAAACGGCTATTAAAAATATCGGCAGTAACAGCCAGCAAACAGTGCCTGCTCTAGGTGTATTTCATATTTTTCATAGTTAACATGTGAATTCTCAAAGAAACTTAGCGCTCTTGCCATTATCGGCATGTCATCGGGTACCGGCCGCCGTTCGTTTGTGTCTAATAAAGACGCAGTTGTTATTTGGAAAGGAAGATCGCGTCTATCGTGACTGTGCGACATGTAAACATGAAGCCGAACCGTGTGTTTATGGTTAAATAGTTGTTTTACGCGCAACTAAGCATGTTTTGGCGTGGCGTAGTGGGTAGAACACTCAGTTCGGAATCGGGAGGTGGCAAGTTCGAATCCTCCCTGACAGATGCTTTTTTTTTTCATATGGTTTTTTTTTGTTTTTTTTATTGCGTTAATGCGTTCTCTATCACTTCTTTCACTAATATATTTATTTATGGCACATAGGCACCGCTATTTCAACGCTGTAGAGCCGTATTGCGCGGGAGTACCAGCGCCTCCCAGTAAAATGCCGCTCCAGCGTCCCAGTATCCAGCGCGATACTGGGCCCATAATCCGGCATGGCACTGGACGCTGGTACCCAGCGGCGCTGGGTTTTGCGATAGGGTTATCTCGTCCTTGGAGACTTGAATGCACAGAGCAGTCTGTGGGGTGACCCTCGCTGTGATGCACGAGGCCGTCTCATTGAACATTTCCTTTTCTCTTCCGGTGCATGTCTCTTGAATCGGAAGGAACCGACATATTACAGTGTCGCTAACAATTCTTATTCGTCCATAGATCTCAGTATTGCATCTCCATCGCTTCTACCGCTACTCACATGGAAAGTCATCAATAATCCTTACGGAAGTGACCACTTTCCTGTAGTACTGAGCACACCAATATCGAATGAATGTCCTCCACGGGTTCCCAAATGGCACACGGACAAAGCAAATTGGGAACACTTTCAAAAAGTTACTCGCTTAAGTTGCAGTGACATGTCTGGCTTAAGCATAGATGAAGCTGTAGAGTACTTTACAGCTTTTCTGATAGATGCTGCAACCAAATGTATCCCACAAACAACTGGACTGCCTGGCAAGCGACGTGTCCCTTGGTGGAACAATGAATGTAGAAACGCCCGAAAGAAGCAAAACAAAGCATGGAGGTTGCTTCGGAACTCACCGACAGCCGAGAATCTTGACAGCTTTAAAAACATTAAATCTCAAGGCAGAAGAAGGCGCAGACAGGCTAGAAGGGAGAGCTGGCAGAAATTTTTATCCGGTATAAATTCATATACACAAGAGGCGAGAGTCTGGAACATGGTTGGTAAGGTAGCAGGACGACAAGCACATTCACTTCCTTTAGTAACTACACAAGGCGAGAGCTTGGAAGACCAGGCGACCTTCCTCGGCGCACATTTCGAACAGGTCTCCAGCTCGTCGCACTACACTGCAACGTTCCAACAATACAAAACAAATATCGAAAAACAAAAACTAGAGCGCAAATCCACAAAACGCGAGCCATACAATGAACCTTTCGTCATAGCCGAGCTACAGGCATCGCTAAACTGCTGCAACGATTCGGCCCCAGGCTCTGATCGTGTAGTATATGAAATGTTAAAACATCTGCCCTCTGAAACTCAAAAGTCCCTTCTTTCCCTGTATAATGCTGTTTGGTTTTCCGGCGACATCCCCTCTGCCTGGAAGGAAGCCATAGTTATTCCGATTCTGAAGCAAGGCAAGGATCCATCCTCCGTTACCAGTTACAGGCCCATCGCACTAACAAGCGTCTGTGTAAACTTTTTGAAAAGATGGTAAACCGCCGACTAATACACTTCCTTGAAACAAACAATCTACTGGACCCATAACAGTGCGGATTTCGCGAGGGCAGATCCACCACTGACCACCTCTTACGTATCGAGGCACAAATTCGTGACGCTGTCGTCCATAACCAATTTTTCCTTTCCGTGTTCCTCGATATCGAAAAAAGCTTATGACACTACATGGCGCTTCGGTATACTGCGAGACCTCGCACAATTAGGTGTGCGAGGCAGAATGTTGACCATAATCGAAAGCTACCTGTCCAATCGGACATTCCGTGTCCGAGTGGGCACTGTTCTGTCTCAATCATTTGTCCAAGAAACAGGAGTGCCGCAAGGTGGCGTATTGAGTTGTACGTTATTTATAATCAAAATGAATTCCTTGCGCCTGTCCATGCCTCGCAATATGTTTTATTGCACATATGTCGACGATGTTCAGGTCGGTTTCAAATCGTGCAACCTTTCCATGTGTGAACGGCAAGTTCAGTTAGGCTTGAACAAGGTATCTAAATGGGCAGACGAAAATGGTTTTAAACTGAACCCACAAAAGAGCACTTGCGTCCTATTCTCCAGAAAGAGAGGCCTTCACCCTGACCCGGACATAGACCTGCATGGCCAACGCCTGTCTGTAAAAACTGAACATAAGTTCCTGGGTGTAATATTAGACACCAAACTAACCTTTATACCGCACATCAAGTACCTAAAAAACAAGTGCTTAAAAACCATGAATATTCTGAAAGTCTTGTCACGCACTACATGGGGTAGTGACAAAAAGTGTCTGATGAACCTATATAAAAGCCTCATACGCACGCGCCTGGATTACGGGGCGATAATCTACCAGTCTGCGACTCCAACTGCACTAAAGATGCTTGATCCTGTTCACCATCTAGGGATTCGTCTTTCTACGGGTGCTTTTCGCACCAGCCCCGTAGAAAGCCTCTACGTTGAATGTAACGAGTGGTCGCTGTACCTGCAGAGAACCTACATGTCCTTTCTATACTATTTCAAAGTGAACGCAGACAAGGAACACCCTTCACATTCTACAATTAATGATACCTCCAGCTCTGCCCTATTTGAAAACCGGCCTTCGTTCAGACAGCCCTACTCACTTCGTGTGAGGGGCCTAGCTGAGGAAACGGGTGTGCTACTTGAACACCGTTTGATGGCTCCCGTAGCGTACCTGCCGCCGTGGGAGTGGCAGACTATAGATTGCGATGTGTCTTTCATTGAAGTTACGAAGCACGCGCCTATTGCACATATCCGCACGTACTTCCTGGAACTTCAACACAAGTACACTTGCCCTGAATTCTTCACAGACGCCTCCAAGTCCCATACTTCTGTGTCGTACGCAGCGGTCGGTCCATCCTTTTCGGATGCCGGCGTTCTGCATTTTAATACAAGCATCTTCACAGCGGAAGCTTACGCGGTACTTGCGGCCGTTAAACACATCAAACAATTACAACTACAAAAGGCAGTAATCTACACGGATTCCCTGAGTGTGGTAAAAGCATTGAAAACTCTAAAAAAAGCACAAAAATCCTGTCCTTGTTTCTCTCTACTCGATTTTATGTACACTATACGCACACAAACAGCATGTCATAGTTTGCTGGGTGCCAGGGCACAGGGAGATCCAAGGAAACGTATTGGCGGACCAGCTAGCTGCGTCCGCCCACGAAAACGCTACCGCTAATACATCCATTTCTGTCCCTGCACTTGACCTCAAACCCTTCCTTAAAAGAAAGCTCAGGGATTATTGGCAGCGGTCATGGGATAAGCAGACACAAAATAAACTCCATCTAATCAAGCCACAGCTCGCGAATTGGCCGCCAGTATCGAATTCACGCCACACAGAAGTAATACTTACCAGATTAAGAACAGGACATACACACACCACACACTCATACCTCTTGTCTGGTGGTGATCCACCTTTGTGTGAGAAGTGTGGTGAACCACTCACTGTCCTCCACATTCTTGTCCAATGCACCGAATTAGATCATTTAAGAAAAAAGTACTTTCCATTAGCCTTCCGACATCAAGTACCACTTCATCCATCCATGTTCATAGGCAGCGAACCGCTTTTTAAACATCAGTCACTATTTGCGTTTTTAAAAGAAGTTCATTCCTTTCACGTCATATACCCAGGCAATCCGTAGCACTGCCTCTGAAAAGAGGCTGTTGCTGCGGTAGTAGCTATATTACAGAAAGCACCTGCCTCCGTGCCTTTGGCATCAAAGGTCTGAAGGAGGCATCCGTGCTATTTTCGCATCCTCACTTGTAGATATCATGGTCACTTGTTACGCATTACACACCCACAGATCATATCATGTATCACTGCCATAATTTTATAATCTATACAAACCTTTTACGCTCCTATGTAGCGCGTGATTTTAGGCCTCTATACAGCCATAATACATCCTATCATCGCAATCATTGGTCATCGATAACATCACATAAAAGACATGGCGCTCTTTGGCCACCTATGGCCCTTGCGCCACAAAACCCCATTAATCATCATCATCACACTTTCCTGCGCAATGACACCGTCCAAAGGCTTGACCCACCACGGTGGTCTGGTGGTTATGCTGCTCAACTGCTGACTTGAAGGTCGTGGGATCGAATCCCGGCCGCGGCGGCCGCATCTTCGATAAAGGCGGAAATACTTGAGGCCCGTGTACTTAGATTTAGGTGCACGTTAAAGAACCTCAGGTGGTCAAAATTTTCGGAGCCCTCCACTACGGCATCCCTCATAATCATATTGTGGTTTTGAGACGTAAAACCCTCAATATTATTATTATTACTGTCCAAAGGCCATTCCAGCCACCCTACAGTTGACCCCACCTGCTAGTCCATCGCCACAACAACAACTGCACCTCTCGTGTGAACGTGAATGACATCTGCTTTTCGATTGACCGGCTGAAGCCAGCATACATCGCTTCCGACGAACCAGGTCACACCAGTGCACCCACATGCGCCCATCTACAACTCCCGACATTGCAGCCTGCTTCTGTCACTTGCACACTGCGGACGTTACATACGACCCACAGATTTTTACAACCTCTGATGGTGCTCCACTCCTCGGAGAAGTGATGTGGAGACCACTCTGCGCATATTTCTGCGGAGCCTCCGCCTCGCTACCTTTCAGCTTGGCTCTGTGGATGCAGCTTGGCTCTGTGGATGCAGCGTGAAGCTGCATCCACACCGTGAAGCGCCAAACCACAGTGCCACCGCAACATCACCCGAGGTATGCATCACCAGCGGTGGCTACTAAAACAGGCTGCCAAGCTAGGAAGATTATTCCTTCGCTACTGATGAGTGCAGCGTTGGATATGCTCGCTTGTGCTGCTACTAAGTGAATAAACAGTTGTTACGTACACTTTCATAGTGAAATATTGGCAGCACAAACTAACGGGACACAGAAAGAGGACACAAACAAGCGCATCTTTCTGTGTCCCGTTAGTTTGCGCTGCTAATATTTCACTATGAATCTATACCAACTAGCCCGCCTTACAACCCTTCTGTACATTTTCATGTTGGGATGTCTACTTCCGTCGACACAACATCCCACAACTTCATCCACGTGCTTGTAAGCTCTCCTTGACACGCACCAGTGGCGTAACCAGGGGGAGCACACCGGGCTTGTTACAAATCAACAATAACTTTTTGATTTGTAACACGTATTGTTACAAATCAACAATAAGTTATGTCTGGTGCCCTGACACTGTGCATCCCCAATTTGTTGGAATGACTAGTGGGGTGCTTGTGAATAATGCTGCTTGCCTGCGGCTTCTTCATGTGCACACAAAGCATGATAATTAAGAAGCTTTGTCTAAAAAGTTTACCTTGTGAACACTGCCACTGCAGCCAGTACTATTTTGTAATCATGCTTAGCAGCAGGTGGTCTTAGCCAGAGATCTGCCACAACGGATACATAAAAGAAGCGCACTGAAAAACAATGAAACCAACCCGGGCAGTTACAACGTGAATGTATTTAGGAGTAATACTAATAATAGGGTTTGTTTCATTTCACGCTTGCTCTTATTGTCTACTGAGTTGAAATTGGAAGTCTACAAATGTTTGTTTGCTAATAACCACTACAAGCAATAGTAGTTTACACAGCATGTGCCAAGGTATGCTGCCAAGCAGGCAAAACAGGTGTCGGACCACCAAGAAGAAAAAATGCTACAGCAGTGGCTGAGACAACGAAGCTTGGTCTGCTGGCATGTCCATAATTTCGATCATCATTATCAATTTGTTTAAGAAGCGATAAATGCAAAGAACCATAAGTGCATGAAGTTATGGGCTGTTTCTGTGTAGCCAGTTATGGGAATGAATGTCTGGTTTCTTAAGTTGTGCTTACCAGTTCAACACACTCTCCCAAAGTGGTGACCAAGAATGTGGATACAGTGCCTGGTGTTCAGCAGCTCTGGAAACATTTCCCAGGTTACAATCATCATAATAACTAATATTCTGCAATGCACCAAGGAATCTAGAGGCATTTCCATGGCAGCTGCATCATTATGATACTGAGCTTGAGGGTGTGGGTGTAGTAACCAGAGTGGCTACAATTACAGTGTGGTTCGAACGCATGAACATTTGATTATCTCGTTCCACCGCAGTCGTACTTCAGTGGTTACAATGCTTGGCTGCATACCCCGAAGATGGGGCTTCAATCCCAGCTACGGTGGATGCGTTTTGATGGAGGTGAAATGCTAGAGGCCCACGTGCCCACTGTGAGATTTCTTTACGCTTTCAAGAACCCCAGGTGGTTGAAATTTTCTGGAGCTCTCCACTAAAACATCTCTCCTAGCCTGAGTCACTTTGGGACAATCCCATAAAGCAATCAACCAACCAATAAGCGTTTGATTACTTAGATATTGACATTCATTAAATAAGCTTAAGTGGTCAAAATCAATATGCAGACCTTTTCCTCATCCTTTTGATGTCTATTGTGTTGTGTGTATTGCCTAGGATTTGAGCCCCTAATGTGATTTGTAATCTTAGATGCCAAAATTACCGCGTTCTGATATTTTCCGTGGAGGCTCCTAGAAACCTCAGCACTTTCTTTTATATCTACTTCTTAAGTCGGCACCACACTGTACCTACCTGTACATGAGCTTCTGGTGCTATGGATCTTATGTTGTGCTTGCGCTGACTGCCAATCTTGCGAAATAGGCCAACTGGCAACAGAAATTGCGTGGTTATAATTTAGCAAAAACGTTAAGCTACTGTTGCATTTCCACCCCAACCACTGGTGAAAAGAATTCATTAGTGTAGGGGCGTCACTGCGTTCTTGTAGAGCACAGCCCCCATTTTATAGGAATCCTTTATATGGTCTTGTCGGTATAATATCTACACATTCAATAATTTGCTGTCGGGGTGCCAACAAGCTTTTCTCTGTATGCTGGGAAATGCAGAAATTGACTATTTTCTGATCTGTTTTTCTTGGACAATTTGCCTCCTTTCCTCTACAGTTTACGGAATGGCACTGAATAGCTACTACACTGTGAGCCTTGTGGCAACTTTGTCATATTCGTAGGCAAGATTGGGAATGACTCCTGGATGCAGTTAAAAAAAAGTGCTTAAATCGAAATCTGCAAGTGTTGACTGTGTGTGGATGGTCTTGCTGTAATAAGCCGTGCAGCAATGCAACAGATCAAATAGTTGGCTCTTTAAGAATAAAGTGTAAATCAGAGACAGAAAAATGTGTTTTACAGGGGCCCTGAGGATTTAAAAATCGGAATAAACATGTGCAGTCCATCAGTCTATAACACACCTAGTTATGCTGAATCCGCCACACTTGGAAGTGCTCTAGTGTATTAAAATTCAATACTGCATGCTTCCATCAATGACTGCCCATTGACTGGCAACCATGGCGCTGTTCAAATCATGTTGTCATCGCTGTTTCGTACACAAGCTGCATTGCCTATTTTTTAAACAAGGTTTGTTTTTCATCCCGCTACTTTCACTTGCCCGTAAGTTATTTGATAATACAGTTCAAACTCGATTTAACGAAGTGATTAGGGCACTCAAATTACTTTGATAAATTGGGAAATTCATGAAATCAAGGAAAGGATCATACGATTCCTCGAGATCTAAAATCGTAATGAAGCATCACCCGAAAGCCACAATGGCATTTTATTTGCCACTAATATACGCTTGTGCGTGCAAAAAGCCTGCGAGGGCAGCTCAAGTATGCATTCCTCCCATGTTCCGGTGATACAGGTCAGGTAGACAGCCAAGTGAAGCTATGACAAGCTGCCAATATTCAAAGACAGGGAGAACGAATGCAGTTAATGTGTGAGCAGGCAGAACAAGAAAGTTAATGGGAGACGATAAGTGTCATCTGTCACATAAACCGTTAAATAACAAAAGCAAGCACCATGTTCCTGCGGGAGTATTTGAAATCACTACCACCTAGAGCTATTTGATATGTAAAAGCACTGCCGACTGTGGCAAGCACTCTTGTCAAAATAAAAATAGTGTCGCGATTAGGGTGGTGAGAGGTTTTATTGCATTGGCGTTACAGCACGTGTCCAAAGAAGAAGCCGTCTGTGTAAAAATTGAAAAGAAGTCACTGCATTTTTGCTCATTTATTTCTGGAAAATCTTTGTTAAATTGAGTTCAGTGTCACGAGAGCTTTGTTAATTCGAGTTGATGACACCACTGAATTCTATGGCTACCTGCCAGGGAATGGAAATTTCTTGGTTAGATCAAGAAATTTGTAAAATCGGGTCTTGCTTAGATCGAGCTTTAACTAAAGTTATTTGGATGTAACAGGCATACCAAGGGACACTGCGATGATGTCAGAGAAAGCATAGAGGAAATTTGTTTAATTAAATACATAGATGAGTTGAGGAAGTAAACTTAAAGTGAAACAGTAACTTGACAAAGGTGAAACTGGACCTGCATCTCCTGCATTTACATGTCTGGTGCTTCAGCAGTCGTGTTACCATGGCACAATCTCCATTGACTTTGGGACTTGCGTTTGACATTTTGTCACTCGTAACAATACCATTGGACTCATTCATTCTACCAACTCCCATTACTGTCACTGTTATCTTGGAGCATGTAGCATGTAGCAGGCAATCTGTGATAGCTTTGCATGACAGTTACTGACAACTGCTATGTTTGTGTATACTTGCATCCAATGATATAAACTCTTACTCTTTTCAGCCTTTGGAGATGCCGACTGATTTTACCGAAGAATCAGAAAGTGTGGATGACTTGGCTAGCCAGCTTGCAGATGCCTTATTGTGCAGCAACACCCTTCAGGCTCCAGAAAACACATGACTTTCCATGTGAAGATGTATAATTTCTGTGCAAAGGAAAGAATACAGATACATGCTTTTCCTTGAATTGTTTACTTGCAGAAATACCATGATGTGTTGCGTACAAACCCCATAAAGCCAGCAGCACAGATGCATGTTTCACTCAACACGTCGCCACTCAGTAGCCCACATCAAATAGTGAGGTCAGACAAGCGCCGGCATTGGTACAATGAACATTCCTCACAAGCAGCACCCATCCTTTATTCAAAATGAGACATGGAATGAAAATGGTCGTGATGACAGAAGCCTTCATTTCCAAGAAGTTAGTGGAAAGCTTATTTATCAACACAGGAAGCAGATGACAAAGTACCTGCACTTTCTGGCATTGCATCACTGAAGACAGTCTGAAGCTTGAGTTGGTCAAGAAAAGGAATAGAAAAACTTCGTTATATCGAGAATTCGTTATATGGAGGTTCGTTATATACAGGTTTAACTGTATAAAAGTCCCTCCCTAACTGGTTGTCAATTAACCCTGCTCGCAGCAATGTACAGTCGCGGCCACTGTTAGATGCAACACTCGAATGAGCACCTTTCTTATTGCTGGCCCCCCTAACTGCAAGTGGATGGGGAAGCATTGAACGTGAGCTTTCCTAGTTTGTTGGAAAGAGTCTGCGCTGTCAACCACCAGTAGCCTTATGCAAATCTAAGCCCTTGTTTTTATGCAAGAAAATGAAATCTAGACATGCTCTGCGTGCAAGTGTTGCATCTAACAGTGGCCGCGACTGTACCTTCCAAGGTTAAGCAACCTGCTGCATAAGTTTGCTTTAGGAGAATACCAGGATAGCTACGCTGATTCTGGCCATTTGTGAGTGCTAAAACAACCAAGTACTTCAAGGTTCTCTCCCTCTTAATATTCAACTGAAGCGCTAAGCTAAAACCACGCAATGGTTACACAGCTTCGTTTACGAGTGGTGGTCTGACAGGGATCACGGCTCTGCAAACGCAGTTTCAGTTTTGATGCCCTACTGGTGATTTCGCTAGTTTTTCTGCAGTGTGAATGAGCCAAATTTTTTCAGTAGTGCTCTTGACCATGACCTCCTGTTTATGTCCAGTATTCGCGCTCGGTAAGTTTAACAATTTTTATAACTTACATGTCAGTGCCGCATTCTTAACTACAATAAAATAAGAATAAAATTAAGTGGATTGGATTATTTGTCAGCTGGTTTGCGAGTCATTTTAGGCACCGTGTGACTTTGACCAGGCAGCGCTTGATTGATATAGATAGCTTCCTACAATTGCAGGAGACTATGTTGCATGCAGGTAACCCCAGAGAAGGTCTGCCAACAAGGGGGCTGTGGCAGTGTAATGATCACATCTTTATTTAGCGGAATGCATCCCAACTCAGCGTAAATGTAACAACTACAATGTGTGCATAATTTTCCATACTTGCAAGCTCCCTTACAGCAGACATATTTGCACACACATACAAAAAAAAAACTTGGAGGACGCTTGAGCTTCGTTTGCAAGAGTAGAATGCGGTAGCATAATTGGGCCATGTTTGCATAGCCTTCTCATCCACTAGCCAGGCTTTGCTTCTCGGTGGACATCTACTCGGTGGCGCGCATGCACAGTTGCGAAGTGCCCACTAAGTGTCCATAAGGCATTACGTGTGCTTACTCAGCTGCACACTTTGTTGATGCTGCTGCTGGTGATGATGAATTATGCCTGAGCGCTTTGTTATGGGAGGGCCTTTAAACCACCGACTCGTGCTGTTCAGATAAAATGATGCCCGTTGCGATTTTACACTTCTGCCACTCAATTTTACATGTGTTCACTACATGAAACCTGCATAGGGTTTTTTTTCCAAAACATTTTCAAGCACTGGTGTGGCTATATGTAATGAAAAAAAAAACTGTTCAAGCACTGGTGTGGCTATACGTAATGAAAAAAAATTGGTGTGGATATATGTGGTAGGACAACGACTTGCCATGCAGAAGGCCTGTGTTCGATTCCGACTCGAAGCTATGCTTCTTATTTGCATGTTTCACGATTTTTCACTCATGGGCAATGCTGATTTTTCTCTCACAACCAACGATGCCAACACCAGAATTTCTGCGAAAGGAGCTCTTTAATGCTATCGTGTTTAAAGAAAGGGAATGACATTAATCCCATGGAATATGTTAATTTCATATGTCTTTTATTTCAAACATATCGTCTTGGAGCTAAAGGAAGACATGATACTGTAGCGCTAAACTCGAAAGGAAACACTAAAAGGCAAAATAGAAGTAGGAAAGTCAACATCTTACTCTTTATAATCAAGGTTTGTCCTACAACATCATGTCCTTCAGTAAGTGCCAACTCGCCCTAGAAAACCAAATTGATATTGGATAAGACCATGTTGGTTGTTTGGTCACGACTGTTGACACAGCCAGTGACACAGTGCTTGAAAAAAAATGAATGTGGCTTAGTTTGAAACAGATGCAGGATCATTTTTGATTAGAAATTGCCATTTTGAATTCACGTTACAATCGGGAATTGCCCCATTTTAACGGGCACAATTTACGCTCCCATCAAATTTAGCCTAGTTTCAGTTTCTGCATTTGGCTCTTTTTGAAGAACAACAAAAAAAAAATTACGCCACATTTTCACTTGGGCTTATGAAACTCTATGGGCGTCTCTAACTGCACCATCGCCTGATGATAGCGCCACCTTGGTGCCACCACAGAACGACTTTTGCCCACAGCCTCCGAGATTTTCCTTGCCTGCCGGATTATCGGGGATGACATGGAAAAAATAAAAAAGCCGTCGCAGTCGTGACGTTTTGGTGACGTCACCGAAATGGTCAAGTGGGCGTAACGGATCGACCTGCAAAAAAACACATGAAAAAAAAACCCCATGAAAACCGTCCCATCTGGGGTGCTATCGCGGAACGATTCTATTCCGTTTTATATTCCTTTCACCGGCATTAGCTGTCTGTGATTGGTCGAAGCGTCTGTCCATCAAGCAGCCGTAAAAAAGCGTGACGTCAAAATGACGTTACCACACAACGGGAGCAGGCGTCGCGCGTTCCCGCCCACTGCTGACGTAAGCTTCGACGTCACGCGGGAAAGAATTGGAATAGTAAAAAGGAATCGTTCGTGCCATCTGAGGGTTGTGTATGCCATTGCTAGAGATATGGGGGCAATGAGGGCTTCTGTTCAAGGGTTAAAAATTAAAATCGTTCTCTCAACATCAACGTCTGGCCAACGAATCCCAGCAAATTGTGCCGGAGAACAAAATTAAGAAAGTTCATCAATTGTACTAAATGGCTTCTGACTGCTCATAACAGGTAATAAAGCATGCGAAAGCCTCGCCGTCAAGATCGGCAACTGCAACTCGGGAATACTAAACGGCATTTCTTTTACTTTCTTAGAAAAAAAAATCAATTTTATTACGAAAATTGATTTTTATTTGTTTTACTTGTCGTGAGAAATCAAAAAACTTGTTTTTTTATGTAACGATGTAGCGTTAGCTGTAGGCGGCGCGCACAGACATACAAAGCTAGCCTATAATTTTAGTTATCTCTCCTCAATGTTTGCAAGAAAACAAACAAAAATCGCTGCAGTACGAAATGTTGCCGCGCACACGTGCGCCGTGTGTTGGATTTGAACTGTGTGGATTCATGGAGTTCGGAGCGAGTTCATAACAGTAATATGCTTTAATCTTAAGAGCGACAGTGCTGTGTGCATAACGCGCTGCCTTGTGGGACATGAGAGCAACGTTTTATCCGACAATGCAGCGCGGCCTACAAGGTAAGCGGTAGCGACTTTCTTTGAACTACATAGGATGCTTAAAATTGTAGTGTGTGCATTTGAACGATTTGCTTCTCTTGTCCGTTTGCGCTGCCCCGAGTAGAGGTGTAATCGATAGATGGCGAGGACAAAGGCAATGAAAAGAGACAAAGTCCGAAATGGCAACTGGAATGTTTGTAAGGTTGTAAACACAGGCTTATTTGATACAGGAAACGTTTACTTGTCACAGTCTCCTGCTGGGCGTCGTATGACATATTTCCTTTTATTTGTTCCTACCTGTCTCTGTAGTTTACCGCAGAGCTCACCAGGAAGCCGCACACGGCTGAAATAATTCTTTGAAACACCCTTGTGATGCTCGTGCACCTACCCTGGAATTGTGCAGTGTGGAGAACGCTTTAGAGCGAGAAAAACGTTCTGCGAACGAGTTTTTGGACTCGAAAAACATCCATTCAAGGAATAGAACTTGCGAGTTTTTCGGAAACGTCAATTTTCGGGAATCCGATTCGTTCACCAGCATCTCCGAACTGATGCTTGTTTCATGTTCAAGGGGTCACAAGCCACCCCCCTGGCTTGTTGAGACAACACATCCTGCGGAAAGCTGACACTCCTTAGAACATTTCAGCCAAATCTTGCAGCCGTGCGCTGCAAAGAGAGTTTGGTAGTGGCGCATGAAGCTGCCATATTCTCAGGCCCCCTCTTTTCATTCAGATGCCTGCGCTCTCTCTTGCCAACTGCTGGCGCCTGCTGTTTGGCGTCGAACAGCAGGTAGCGTGAGACGAGTTGTAAAAATTAGGGGTGTGCGAATAGTGAAATGCCATCTCGAATCGAATTCGAATCGAATAGTGCCGAATAATGGCCAAAAATGTCGAATATCAAATCGAATACCAAAGATTTTGTTGAAAATTAACAGAAAAAACAAAGAAATGTCACCTGCTCATGTCCTCGAGCATGTAACGCAGTGAGTGACTGCCACCGAAAGACTGCAAATTGTCATGAAGAAACGGAAGCTGTTCCACATGACCTTGCTTCGAATTTTCGCGCCGTGACGTTACGGTGTTTCCTGCAGTTGAAAAGATGCGTTGCGTTTACCAGGCGCCTCAGTAGCAAGGATAGGAAGGTATCGCAAAGCAATTTTGGTGATACCTGGATCAAGTGCAGCTCTATGCGCCTCGCACAATTTCAAAGGATCATCACTTCTTGGGGTCAGGAGCTCATTCAAGTATTTTTGAACCTGTTGACAATAAGGTCTGAGCACAGTGCTGGTTATTTTTTTACGCTAGCAGTTCGAGTCTCTCTGGCCTTTTCTGTTGGAGCCATGACGCGCGAAAATCAAATAATCTCCTTTAAAGTACACATGCACTCGCTTTTGAATCGGTATACCGGTGAAATATTTAATGGAATGCCTTCTGTAACGACGTTAGCGTTAGTTTTAGCCATCCCAACCTAACCAAGTTGCACCTATGGCTTTTGTAGCGATTTAGATATTCGTCCAGTCGAATTATTCGAAACTTCGAATACTAGCTATTCGAAATTCGAATCGAATTATTCGATTAAGCACTATTCGAATTCGAAACTCGAATATTCGCACCCCTCTAGTAAAAATGCAATGCAGCGTTCCTGCACAACAGAAACTCGTGCACAATACGGTATCTCCCATCCTCGCGACTATCGTTAAGGGGAGATGCGAGTCGAAAAACGCAAGTTTTTTTTTCCAAAATACATATTTTTGTTTTTATTTGCTTTCCCAATTTTAAGTTTCTCTACTTTCACAACAAAAAAAAACTGAAGATAGTAATTAAACTCGAAGTAGGTTAAAATCGCTTTTAAAGAGCACAAGGTGGCTACTAAAAAACTAAAGTGCTCATTGTCTAGAGTCCCCTGGAAATTGTCACCTTGCTGCTTGCCATTGCATTTTGCATGAGGGGTTCACTGAAGCCACATGCTCAAAATAACCATGATTGCCAAGCTCTCATGATGGAATAAATCATCTTAAAAGACAAATCTTTTCCACATAGATCAGCTTTCACTTATACCTTTAAAATGCGTTTTTCTAAAGATCCATTTTTGGGCAACTTCTTGAGTTTGGACATCATATTCTTGGTACTTATGATAGCCCGATCAGGATGAAAGCTTGCCCGCATATTCCTTAACATGTGAAGGGTGCAAGTATCTCCTTTAAAACTTGATATCCCCTGTATAATTATTACGCACATAAAGTAAGCAATTAGTATGGGCTGAGGATTCTAAGAATTCTCGCATTACAATTTTTCTTGACCATCAAAATGTTTTATACGCACTTTCTTGATAGTTATTTGCATTCTACAGTTAATGTGGAGCAATATGAGCCATTAATGGCTGAGAGCCATAAAAGTTTAGTGCCATAAAAAGTTTGTCCAAAACGAGCTATACTTTTCACAATGTGATGGCACAAAACGAAAACTGTGCAACTTACTATAAAACTAATTACATATTTGAAATCAGCATAACAGCCTATATATACAGCAAAAATGTCATAGCCCTAGGCTACAGATTAACGCAACTTTATTTCCGAATCGCATCTCCCCTTAAAGGGACCGACAACTGATTTTTCTCGACCCATTTCTTTACGGCGCGACAGAAAGCTCACCTTTCGTAGTGTTTGTAGCTGCAGTAGTTAATCCCAAAAGCACGTAGTTATTTTACAAGCAGTATTTTTTTGATCTGAAAGGCTCTAAACAGAGATGTACCTTTCCTCCAGCAACGCTGAGAATTGATAGCGATGCCGCCAGCCCTTCTCGCGATTTGTGAAAGCTGTCGTTGTTCTCCTTTTGCAGGAGTTCCTGTAACTGCGCTTAACCACCTTTATTTTGAGCTTTTCAAGTATTTTTGAAAATAAGCTGCTACAATGAGATGATGTGGCTTATATACCTTCCCTGTACTTATACCGCGTTGTATGAAGCCTGCGCCCAAGGTTGCCTGTGTCATGGGTAGCTTGTCTAAACGTTTATAGATACTTTTTCAGTTTCCTAACTCCCCGCTTCGCCTACGGGGAGCAGGCAGCCGGCTGCAGTTCCCGCCACTGCGGCGCTGCAGTCCAACTTTGCGCCAGGCAAATGAGAGTCGTCTGCTACAGGTAGGCGCGGTGTGCAGCGTTTACACGACGCCCTGCAGCGCGACTTGTCTTAGGCACGAGGAGTTTAACTTGTGGCCTAGATATGTGAGCTACGTCTTTCAGGGACCTCGGTAAAAACAATAGCTCGCGAAAGCGAGGTGCTAGGCGTGCACTTGTCGATTAAATAGCCGTTTCGCCGCCCTGTAGTTACTTGTTTCGGATACTAGAAGCAAAATTTGGAGCTCATTGGTATGAGCTACGTCTCAACGAAGCCTCGGTAACAGCTGCGACTCATTAGTTTTCTGCTGTTATTTATTTAACAGCTGTTTTCGTGAGTCTTAGCATTGGGATCATCGACGCTCCGCACATTAACTTTGCGCAGCGATCGATAAGCACCTCAGTGTGCCGTGCCCTAAAGAAAGTTGAAACTGAGTCTTTGCTGTAAGGTACCACGCTCGTTGAAAATACCACGTTATTTCTCTGTTCAGGTGACATAAACCAGTGCACGTTCTTCTGTTCAAGTATTCAGATTTCTGGATGTCTGTCAGTGGATAATATTTAGGATCATTCAAACAAAAAATGCAGATTTTGTGAAAATAGGAAAACATCAATATATTGGCACGAGAACTTTGCCACGATCACACACTAGTTCATAACTACAGTTCGTTTAACTTATGAAAAGAAAAACGTATCTTTACTAAAGCACACTTGTCACGAGCATTCGAATTTCGCACAAGTATGGCCTTTTTTTCTTTCTCTCTGTGCTTTGATGGCACTGTTATTGTCTTGGCACTTTTGTCTCGCAAAGAAATGCAGGATTTATTTCTTTGCAACATGCACGACAGCCTTTACGTCCTTGATTGACCGGCTGCAGTGGTGTATCAAAAGGTAACTTTTTCAGCAATTTTCCGTTCGCCGAAACCACGTAAATCTTCGCGGATGACAGTGCTCTTGAGGATGCAGTAGATATCTTCTTTGAATTTTGCCTTATAGAAGGCGATTATCAGAGGTTTTCCCGGCCGGCTCTTCAGGGATCACCGAACTCCAGTTGCGGAGAAGCTGTAGTGAAGCACTTTTTTCCATAAGCTCAGAAAAAGTGAAGTCCTCCAAAAGAGCGGGTACCTGTTCCGGGGATTCTTCTGGCAGATCGCAAGGCAGCTGCATAGTATGTTGAGGTACAGGTACCCTTTTCTTTGGTGACCTTCGTCTTATGCGGCTGCCCTGGGAGGTTCGGGAATAAACAAGGAACTGCATCGCTCCTCAATGCCCATGCACCATGGTCGATTTCGACGACTTCTCTATTTATGACA
The DNA here is from genome assembly GCA_030522465.1 of Rhipicephalus appendiculatus. NCBI lineage: Eukaryota > Metazoa > Arthropoda > Arachnida > Ixodida > Ixodidae > Rhipicephalus > Rhipicephalus appendiculatus. Next base: position 74,010 of record JALIZH010014184.1, on the reverse strand, counting down.
TGCTTATATGTGTTCAGAAAGTCGTTTTCTTGAAAGTGAATATCGTACACCTTGCACTTCTTTCGCAAAGTTTTGTCCGCGAGTGGAATGGATCTTTCCCACGTTTGCAGTTACAGCGGGTAGGACGGCGAAGAGAAGTTGTGTTTCTCTGCGTTTTTTCTGTACCCGCTGGTGCACGCGGGCACAAAACACGTCGGCATGATGTCCCGAAGGTCTAAGGCATGACCCACAGGATAGCAGCAGCAGTAGGATTTACCTTGGGAAACGTCCACACGTACACGTGCTCGGTGCGTCCGCGCGTGCACTGCTTAGATCGTGCCCACGTTGTCAACAATTGGAGAGTCGTACGTCGTAGACGTCGGATTATCTTCAGAAGACCGTGGAAGCATGCCATGTGCACAGAGAGCGAAGAGGCATACTCACAAAAACAAAAAACAAAAACCGTGCTGCCGAACACCAACAAGGAACGCAACGCTCACACCTACGGCGGCAGTGAGGCCAGCGGAGAGCGGCGAAGAGCCCGTTTACTTGGCGCAAAGCTAGACTGCAGCGCCCCCCACACTCCCTAGGAGCAAATCGCGCCCGCCTCGAAAGGAGGAGTTCGGAAACTGAAAAAGTATCTATAAACGTTGGCTTGTCCCGGCGTTGTACTCTCTCGATGCACGAGCCAAGCCAAGTTAGCAAAAACATTACTATGCATTATACGCGGCCGCGCCGAGTAGCAGTGCGCGTCATTTCTGAGACGAAGTGTAGGTAGCAAAATTATGTCGCTCAAAAATCTTAGCGACCTGAAAATTGCTTGCACGGTTGCATGAGCATGTTTTAAGTTGCTCAAGGCGCGCTGACGAGCATGGTATCATTACGTCACGCGAAGGCAGCGCCGCTTTAATGCATACTTATAACGCAGGCCTATGTGTACATTTTTATGGAGTAATATTTTTTAATATAAAGGAAAGAACAATATTTCAATACCAACAAAAAGATACTAGACCGTCTACAGCATTCAACGGTCACATGGCCCGGTACATCGAATCGTTCATATATTTGCCACGAGAGGCGCCAAAGGTCATTTTTTGCGTCTTTCGATGAAGAAATAAAAATATAAATCCACCTCTCACAAAAAAAAACAGGGTTGGTTTGAGTCAGTGCGACGCACAATCTTTCCATCAGTGGAGTCATCTCAGTTCACGTTCTGGGCAGTTGTCGGTTCCTTTAAAGGAGTGGCCGCTCCTATTGTGCCGGCACTCGGCATATTATCCCGAAAAAAAGTTGCCGGTAGTTTTCCCCTATTGGCGGCCCATGACCATGTGACTTATCTGCCGGCACATTTCCGGTGAGCCTGTTGTGCCGGCAGAATAGGGGCTGCGCTTGTAGTGCGGGCAGCCGGCATAATACACTGGCAAAAATGTTGCCAGCAGTTTTTTTCTATTGCATGCACGTGCATATGTCGGGGTGTCTGCCGGCAATACATGTGCCGGCAGAATAGGGGCTGCGCTTGTAGTGCCGGCAGCCAGCATAATATACAGAAAAAAAAAGCTGCCGGCAGTGTTTTTTATCTATTGCATGCACGCGACCACGTCAAGGTGTCTGCCTGTCACATTTCCCCTGAGCCTGTTGCACTGGCAAACAGCCCGGGGAAATGTTTGCCGGCACTTTCTTTCAACTTGACATCGCCACTTGTGTGCCACCAGAATAGCACCAGGGTAATTTAAACAAAAATGCAGACAACTCCTGGTCTGCCGCCGGTGTACGGTGACCTGACTGAATGCTAGCTAAAGGCCTTAATATGTCTACAAGATTAAACCAACTAAAGAATCAAAATAATGTCGCAACACAATAATGTTTTCTTATGCAAAATTCATTTGCCCTTATTTACTCAGACAAGTTTACTGCGGTCTGAAAACATCCACATCATAGCCCATTCCAGGGAAGTTGGCAGAATTTTAGTACACTGAGGAAAACAAGCAAGATTTCTTGGGTGTCATGCTTCCTGTCGCGTGCAGCATCCTACAAAACTATAGAGAAGCATTCTCATGTTGCCGCTTTGCATCAATGCCTCTTTTATTATTTTCTGCCCGCTTTAAGTCATTGTTTTCTTTGCTTGTTTATTGCTAGTAAGCTGTGCTTGTGTACTATTCAGAATAATATTCAAATTAATTGTTGCGAAACCAAGTCAGGGTGATTAAATAAACTGCACTCCGCAACATTTCTTCCCACGTGTGCAAAGTGGAAACAAAGTGGATAGACATGCAAAAGAATAATTTTTATTTGTCAGTCTCATACTAAACACAAGGCTAAACCTTGCATCTCACGCACAGTCACCGCATTGCCAAACTTTCGATTTTGGTCGCTTGTTGAGATGCACACACGGCAAGTGGTACCACGACAAACACCAATCGCACAAGACTGAGTCATGTGTGCCAAGATCTGTTTTGCATGCTCTCTGCTTTGCAGACTCCTGCTTTGGTCAACGTCACGACCACGTGACAATAGTAAGAAATTTTGTTGGGAAACTGGCAAGCGGTGCCACTAGCATTCTAGTACATTATTTAATATCATTGGTGCAGTGAGCGTCACATCGTGCTACTATACTATACAGCCATACTTCATCTACCATGGCGCTCTTTGGCCAAGCCTGGCCCTTGCGCCATTAAAAATCCATATATTATTATTATCGTGCTATCAAATCAACACCAGGATCCAACAGGTCTGCAGCTGTAACTTTTCTTTTTTAAAGAAATGTTGCAGCAAGCTGTGTTGTTCATTCATAAATCGGGAGCGCATTACCTTCAGGCATATTATTTTCTTTAAGCCAGCAAAACTTGGGTGACATATTCAGGGGAGCATTAGCGTTACGTGAAAACCATAATTACCACCCAAATAAACAATGCTGGTGCCCGAAGCTAAAGAGTGCTGTATAAAAAATGTACCCTTACTATGGGTTGGTGACACTGGTGCTTGAGGAACTGCTGCTGCCCCACCTTGAAAAAAATGCATAACAAAATGAGCACCATATTGCATTTCATAAGCATATAAATGAATCTTGAAGCCCAAGTAAAAACCTCTGTCTTACCAGACTCTGGCAATTCTGCCATCTTTTGTGTTTCACTTGAACCTGCAGCAGCAGTAGCGCCTGATCACAAAATTACTAAAGCCACTGACAATCAATACGCTCTGAAAGATTCAGGTAGCTGTCATAGGAAAAGAGATCCTTACCCTGCTCGAACACAGAGCTCGCGGTCTGAAACTTGTGACGTGTGGCAGGCATGGGGAGCCGGATGCGTGGGGCGGCTACTGTTTGTAAAGACAATAGTTTAATTACCCAGTCGGAAAAAACACCAGTCCGTGTCTGGCGTATTTTTCCTGTTTCCGTCCAGAGCGGGAATTCAGACACGGTTTCTGGCGGTCTGGGGTATACGACCGGTTTGGCGTCTCTTGGTGGGACCCGGGCTGTCGTGTTTTGGCATGGCCAGTGTATTCCGATGAGGTCCTAGCCATAATTTCTCATGGTTCAGCACTGTTGCTAGAAGTTATGTCGGTGATGCACGTTTTATGATGCCGAATGAAATAAGATAAAGTATGCTAGAGTATGTCCTTCACTGGATGCTTGTGAATTAAAAACGTGCAGTTTCAGCATGGCATAGAAAAGAACAGTGGGCTGATACAGTTAGGAAATGAAAACATTTATTTTTTGGGGCCTCGCCTCAATTCCGAGGTCTTCTGTGACAACCACAGCCGTAGGTGGCTTTCTTGTGGTCCTCTTCAGAGAGACCCCTAGAGGCATTGTAGTGCCTGAAAAAGACTAGGACAATTCATTGTTAGATGTCTGTAATTAATGAATTTCATTCATCATTTTTATTAATTTACCCTAATGGCCAGAAAAAAGATTACGCAGGGTGAACGACAGCAGTACATTTGTCCAACACACAGATCAATTCATGAACAACCATGTACAACAATCACGAAAAACTGAAACTGAGCACTGACCAAAAGAAGTGAAAATTTAATAATGTTTAGACTCGCCCTACTGGAGCCTTGTTCAAGAGAGAAAAGCCACGAAACATTCACATTACTGCCTCAGGAATAAATTTCTCAAATCCGCTCAGAATCAGCAGAGTTTTGCAAGGGGTTTGTTGTGCGCTTTAAGTGCTTTCTCTTTCTCTCAACCAAACGTGTCACGTGCGTACTGCAGGCTAAGCAGGGTGGGATGGCACAGGGGAAAGAAGTTACGTCATCACATATCATGACCTTGAGTGTGCGTGATCTCTACTAAACGCAGCCACTTTCTACAGTTGCGCTTCCTGTGCGAGAGATCGAGTCGCTGTGTAATGTTAGCAGACCACAGGGCGGCACCCTGTGGCAATAAGTGCATCTGCTAGCCACAAGGTGTAGCTCTCGATTAATGTCTGATTACAATGTCGGCTACAGGCCAATAGCAAACTATCTAGCTGGCACCAAAGCTCTGAACAGAGTCAGCACACGCCTGTGTATGAAAAGAGGGCACTTGATAGAATGAAAACATTGCATTCTGTTTGTGAACTCCCCTTGTAGAGAACGCAAAATTCGTTCGAGACATACATAGCTGTGTCTGCTATTCGCATGCAAGCAGTATGCATGCATCATCGGAAGTGTTGTCATTTTTATTCAGCATGCGCATAGCTTTGTCACATCAGGTGTGTTAAGCATGGCTCTATAGTCACTGGTTAAGAAAATTCTTGCGCATTCCAAACCAGTTTGCACCATAGTGAATAGCACAAATACAACCATTTTGAGAGTGATGCATGACATACACATGAAACTCTTATTACGCAAGCACACGTGTGTAAAAAAGCACACTGTTACAGCACTGCATTACTGACAGCAGATTACAACAGAGAGTGCCGCTCTAATTGGTCTTGACTGAAAGCAGCATGTGGAAAAGCAGACGAAATTGTGCCTGTTCCTATTTTCCATGTGGAATGCGCGTTTCAGGAACATGCAGCATCCACAAGTTTTTCTGCTAATGTGTACACGCCCTTACAGAAATGCACAACCTCCCTCACTGACCTCTCAATGCGTCCATTTTTTTTTTTGGGGGGGGGGGGGGGTCGGTGGCTGTTGTGGAGGTTTCTGGCCACCAGCAGCCACGAAACGGTTGGACAGAGTCCCGGTGAAACTTCTTTGGGCCAGGATCTCCGCGGACCATATGGCCACGGCAGCCCTTTTGACGAAATGGGAGTTTCTTTGGACTCCCATTAACTGATTGTAGATGGCCCTCGACAGCATGACGCCATTAGCCAGGTGAAACTGCAGATACATAGTAAAACATTTCTTTAGCACATAGCATCAATTGATCCATCCCAATGATAAAAATGAACTGTAGAATCCTATCATAATCCTATCATAAACCTGCCATCAAAACTCGCTAGTCAAAGCTAGTAGTACATCATCTGTAATGGCGCTCTTTGGCCACCCATGGCCATTGCGCCACAAAACCCTACTAATCATCATCAACTGTAGAACTGCACACAATGTAAAAAGCTATAAACTGCACATAATGTGAGAAGCGTGGGCCAAAAAGTTCAGAATTAGAAAAAGATTCAAGGGCACTGCAGCTGCACTATCCCCAACTGAGTCGGCACCTAGCGGGGAGCAGACGAAACCCCGTAGTGTGGATGGCTCCTTGAGTCGTCTGCTAACCACAACGTGTTTGCATGTGTGTGAATGTGATGCACATCCTCAGAGGCTGGCCGATTCCGTTGTGTACGCCCAGTATCAAATGCTTGTATGGAAGCCTACACAATATACATAGGCTTTTCGCCTTCGGAGGCTTATCTGCACTCTGATAAGCGAGCGCATGCACATGTTGGTTTGGCGCTAGATGTGATCATCGTACCGACCATTCGCCAAGATCATTTCAATGTGGATGCCGCTTTGTCGTTCAAACACGTCACATGGTGCATTTGGCATCCTAAACAAAAGGAGTACTAAATATCGAGGTGTGAATGCACAATTTGAGCGACCCCATCTCTGAAGTGCCTGAGATTTCGAAATCATTGTGCTACCGCAAAGCATGAACTAGCGTCTGTAAAGACCGGTTAGAATTACAAAAAGGAAAAAAAAATTGCGGATGCTTATATGTGCAAGCAGAAAAGCGGAGTGCGCAGTTTTACTACAACTCGTTACACAGAAATACAGGCTTTTTCTTTCTTTTTTAGCAGCCCCTCAAACCAGAAGGTAAATTATCGGTTCAGCCGCGTGACAACAATGCTACTGTAGTATAGGCAAAACACAAGCTAAACACGTACAAATAAAACAGGAAAAAGCATCGGGCAGAGTGCGAAAATACTCGACTGTCGCCAAACGCCAGCACCCCATTCATTGGCAGATTGCGCGTATCTCACGCGTAATAGGAACGGTAGGCCAGCTTCGCGCATTAATCTGGCAATGGAAAGCTTATATAACCCCTTTTAGGCTGCCAACACCGCACTTTATTTGCCGACAATCGGCTCAAACCGCTCACAACGAAGCGCTGCTGTGTGCATTTGTATACACGCTGCTGACCGTCTATCCACCCTACCGCTGAGGCAGTGCTGCCTGCTATTGGTCGATGTCGCCGCCAATAAAGGTCAACACAGTGCCCAAATGAAATAAAGCTAGCGCTTTATTTTCATCAGTTAACAAGCATTCAAACTACACAAGAGATTTCAAGCAAACTAAGAACGAACATCGACTACAGTGAATTATGACCAGCCGTGAGGAGTTAAAGATCACGGCATACATTGTAAAGGCAGCAACTTACATTTAGTCACATTTAAAGGTGGAAGGCCTATGCAATGTTTAGTTGAAAGCTGAAGCACACCGTTTGGTGAAGACTGGGCACAGATTTGTGATATTTTTGTTAAGTGTAGCAGGGTTTAATCTGCACAATTCCACATCAATGGCCATGAATTGTGAGTAAGCGCGACAGACAGGGACGTAGAAGAAAATCGACACGGCAAACCAACTAGCCCGCCAACGTGTTTTAGCAACATCAATGACATTATGAACGTGCGCTTTTCTTAAGAAGCGACTTGCTCCTTCCCAACTATATTTACCTTTTTAGATGGCAGTGCAACTGCCATTCTTATAACAAGAGTGCAATTCTTTTTGGCACAGGAATCGGCAATCAGCACCTGGACATTTATGGGTTTGGTCATGAGTAAGCTGAAACTAGACAAAATGAGCAATAAGCTGAAACTCTACACAGCACTCAAGTGCTGTGTAGAGTTTCAGTACTTACATGGCTAAGGCAGCTCTTTTAACAAAATGGGTGTCCTTTTCAACTCCCATGAGGTGATCCATTTTTTCATCCACTATCAACAATCCTTATATGCACCCACTATCATCTTACCTGTCCATCGCTGGTGAACGAACAGGCCTGCACAGCGTCCGAGGGAGCAGTTCCACCAAGCCCGTCTGCTGCAAGGGCCGTGGGTGCCACTGGCAGAGGCATGGGCTGCAGGAGCAGCAGAGGCTGCAGGTGGCATTACTGCCACAGGAGACAAGTTGGCAGCAACAGCAGCTGCAGTTCCCCCTTTCTGTGATGAACCTGTTCATGGAGCATTATCAGCGGGTGCTTAAATGTTAGAACTAAGGTTCCACCCATTTCGTATACTATTAGATGTATTTTGATAGTACCCTATAAATGCAAGAAAATTGGGTAAATATTTTCGAACATCTGCATCTATTGCGTGACAAGCAGAACCATTTTAACGGGACAGCGTAAGCAAAAATAATGAAAAAAATAATTTTTTTTTCTTTTTGCGAAATTTAAAATCTGTGGCCTTTTCTGAACCAGAATCAGTCCGTTTGTCTCAGTGCGACTTCTTTTTGTCTAAAAATGACATATTTCAAAACCTGTGCGGCAGCCTGCCATGCCCCCATTCTTCCGTAGCAAGGGATTCCTTGCAGTTCAAGCATCAAAGCCATATGGAGAGGTTACAGTTTGCAAGCTGGAGTGCATTTGGCACAGTCAGAAAAGAATGGACCCAGAACTGTGAAAACGAAAGAAAGCAGAGGCATCAAGCTTTCCGATGGGAAATCTATATCTGTCCGGGGACGTCTTGGTGATTTCACCATTGGCAAGCACCAAAACTGTTATGGTTTGGCCATAAGAAATAGAGCCAGCTTGGCGGACATGCGAAAAGCTGTCGGGGCCAAATATTTTCTTCTGGCATCAACGGACACCAATCCATCCCGTGGCCTTTGCCTGAAGGACGCCGACACTTGGTGCAAATTCAACAAAGACCATTTGCATGCTGAACCATTCGTTCATAAAGAACACCTTCCAGCATCTGTTCTTGAGGCTGTTAAGCCAATTTATCCGCAACTAGCCAATCCAGAATTACTTGCTAAATGCCTCCATGGGAAAACTCTAAACCCCAACGACTTGTTCAACAAAAACGTTTGCCTCGGACACCAAACATTGAAAATATGCATTCTTGATGCTGTGCTCACTTAAAATGATGTAAATATAGCCCGTGTGAATGTGCTGAACTCCTTTGGAATTTCACCAGGGCACTGCACAGTGCAGGGCCTACGCACCCTTGACCTGTGTCGACAGTACTTTACTGACAGGGCTGCACAGCAGGTGACAAAGAAGGCTCTCCAGGCAAGACGTTTCAACACAAAAAGAAAAAAGTCGGCAGATCCCACGCACTGTGAGAATCGATGTAATGCGAAGCAGCCAGGAAAGAAAAAAATCATGCTTTACATAAATTGCATGTCATGTTATACATGTTAGGACCTGTCATTTATGTTCGTCATACAGTCACGTCACTCAGTCCCACATTTGGTGTATACAGTAAAACCTCGTTAACTCGAATCTCACGGGACCGTAGAAAATGTCCGAGTTAACCAAATTCCGAATTATCGAATGGACCATGAAAACAAAAGGAAAACGTACTCGGCACAGACAAACCTTTATTTCTTGAAAAAGTGCGTTATTTTTGTCTGCCTCGCCGTCAGAATTTCTGACAGAACGATCTTATTTAACCCCATCAGGTGGTGGTGCGCACGTTCGCTGTCGCGAGAACAAACACAGAACTCCTCGAGGACAGCGAGGGCTTCGGCGGCCTCCTGCACGGTGCGATGTCGCCTCGGCTCATCTTGACAGTCATCATCGGAACAGTGATTTTGGTCATCTTCAAGCACTTAATCCGATAATATATCGTCAGTCAGCGCACCAGCAACGGCAACATGGTCGTCTATAGCGACGTAGTCTAAAATCTGGATGCTACTAGGAAGGAGAGAGTCAAAACGCGTGTCATTCACCTCTTCGTCCATATTTCCAGTGGGCTCGCGGGTAAGTGCATTTTAATGTATAGCAAGACCATCGCCAGAATTTTTTTTTTTGGGGGGGGAGGGGGGTGTCCTGCGCACTTTACATATGTTATAGGTGCGTGTGTACGATCGCGTGTATGTATTGAAAAGGCAAAATTGTGAAATGTTTTGGGGGAGGGGGGTGAACTTGAACCCCCCATCGCCCTGGCTACACCAGTGATGTGTAGGTAGTAACGTTTGCTGTCGGGCTAGTGGGTGCATAGCTGAACTTGAACTGATGGCGCAAATGTCGGACAGGGACGAAAAAGACACGTAAGACACGGAAAAGCGCACTCTCGCAACAATGTGTAGGTAAGTGCAGCGTTTGAGGAAACAAATCATATAATGCGCGAAGCATTTGCAAGATTAGGATGATTGTTCTATGTACTTTGTCACACAGTAAAGTTTGCTACTTATGACCTAAGTACTTGTCTTTCATTTATATTAGGTTTGCTGCAAACAAGGCTTCCATGAGAGAAGTGTCCGTGCTTTTTGACATGGCCGAGTCGACACAGCTGCTCATCATTGACAGGGTTCTCGACTTCATGTGCAGCGTAGCACCAGATATCTATTTTCCAAAAAAAACAAAGAAAGTGTTGCAAATGAATTTAAAAAGGTAAGCTTTATGTTGCATGCAACGTAAACTCAGGGCATGGTAGAAATAGATGACAGAGTTCAGATACTTACTGACCACCCGCGATTTGTGCTGGAGTGCGGTTCCTGGGGTGTGATCGAATTGTGGGAGCGGTGGAGAGTAAGATATACTTACATACATAGATACGTATAGGTATACTGGAAATAATTTGTCTATGTGCAATTATGGGCATTTCAGGAATAATTTGTGTTTGGGGGGAGAGGGGGAGTGTGCACATACCTGCCAACCTCAATCAACATTTTTTAGCAGCAGGTATGAAAAATGTACAACAGTGTTTAATGCACTTTGGAAAATGTAAACTGTTCAATACGTCATACAGGCATGAATATTGTTTCTTTGCTTTTTATGTACAAGTTTGCTTTCAGCTTGCACATTTGGAACTAATGTTGCAGCTTATGGCAGAGATTTTACTACCTAGAAAGCAGAAGTGTCTTTCTATAGCTGCCATAGGTTGGTAAACTCACTCATTTTCAGGTTGGGCTGTGACTTCGGAGTCTGAGCGAGTCAGGCTGAGTAATATTTTGCCAAGTTTGAGACTCCGAGTGAGAAAAATTTACCATGTCTGGGCGAGCCCTAAGTGCAAGATATAATTCTTTAGCGAGCCACGAGTCAGCTCCACTTTTTTTTGCTGACTTACGACAGCTGCTGACGCTTTCATGTTGCTTTTCCAATTCATTGTTTTAACTTTTATTGTATGTGAACAATGCATGTAATGCTCAGCATGCATAACGAAGCTGATGTGGGCTGTTACATTTTCATTTTACTTTTCCTCAGGTTGCTGGGTTTCCCAACGTGCTTGGTTGTATTGATGGGACATACATTCCAATCAGATGCCCGAACAAAAAAAATCAGATCAACATACACTAAAAGACACCACCAAGTCGCACTCACCATGCAAGACATATGTGACAATAATGGGAAATTTGAGGACGTTTTTACTGGCACACCTAGCAAGATTCATGACTCTAGAGTCCTTCGGCTGTCGACAGTGAATGAGGACCTACCTACCATTTGCAACATTAACCAGTATCACCTTCTTGGAGACGCAGCATACTCTATCAGGGAACACCTCCTCACTCCAACAAGGATTATGGAGCCATGACAGACACTCAAACGTTTTACAACATGTGTCACTGTTCAACTCATGTCATCATAGAGAGCGCATTTGGGCGCCTGAAACAAAGGTTCCGGCAACTGCGCTACATTGAATTTCAAACAGTGGACAAAATAACACAATTCATCATAGCTTCCTGCGCTCTGCACAATATTTGTATAGATGATGGGGATATCAACGTTGATGACATTTTGACTGATGATGACCTGCAGGAAAGACAACAAGACATTGCTCAGCATCTCCTTTTTGAAGAGGAAGAGCTCAACGAAACAAGCCGATCGGTACCGACACAGCGAGAAGCAGCTCTGGAATGCCTTGGGGAACTGAAGCGGGACAACATAGCACATCATCTATAAGTGTGTTCACGCTGGCATAATTGCCCAGCTATGTGCATTTAAACACAAGACTGCCATTTAAATTTTTTTTATTGACAAAAGCCCTTGTCGTAAATAAACTGTTTTTTACAATGACGTCACTTGTGTAACAAAACGTGCAGCTTGGACACTTAAATTAACATAACTTGCATATCTATGCACTCTGTTTCGACAGTTTTACTCATTCACTCTTCCTTCCCCAACTCCCTTAATTGCCTTGATGTAGTCAGCATGTGCTTGCAGAATATCCTGATGACGCTGTGCCCGTGCCTCATCGCGCCTCCTTTCTCTTTCTTCTTTACGAGCCTCGCGCTGTTCATTAATTTTGTACATCTCATCAAAGAACATCTTCATGTGTTTCATTCGGTCCATGCTTTGTCGGCGATTTCTTGGTCGTTCAGGTCTTCCTGTGGCTCGGGTTGCATCAGAACTCATCCGGACGTCCTGATCTGTAGATTCGACGTTAAATTCTCGGCTTTGTTTACTGCGGTTTGAGTTATCTGCAGCGGCATGCACACGTTTGTATGTGACTTTTCTGACTCCTCGGAGAACCTCCGGTTCCAGGCTGTCGTCTATTGCTTGAATTGCCGCGAACTCTTCCTCGTATGAAACATTGCACCGCGACTGGCCGGATGTGCGGTTGTTGGAATCCTCATTGCGTTTTCGCCGTGAGATGGTCTTGAAACGCGTCTCGCACTGGACACCAGTTCTTACAGTATTAAGCAATGCGAAAATGTCTCTCGAAATTTGTTCAAACATCTCCCTCTTGCATTTAAATGTCTTCATTGGCCCTACTGATGGTGTGTAGTTTGCATAATAATCTAGGAGCAGCTTTGTCTCTCCGTGTCTCCAGGGAGCTGTAAACAGAACAATGTTTAAATTAACCGACAGGCATTTACCATTAATAATCATAATACAAAGCGGGATGAGGATAAGGAAAAAGGTAGTGATTCGAGTGGAGGAGGTAGGTATGGGAGGGCTGCGTGTGCTGCGAGAGGTGAGGGCGGAGGATGTCGAGGAGTGAACCTTCGAGAAACGTGCCAAGATGGGGTGACGGTGAGGCACAGTGGAGTGTAAAATAGCCTGCCGGTGTCAGTGTTCCGGAGTTTGCGCCTTCAAGATAGCGAACATTTCTCATTGTCCCGATGAAGAAGCCACCTGACGTGATCGTCAGCGTGAGTTGACGCGAGAACGGGCATGTCGTCGCCGAGCCAACCACGATGTTCGCGCAAGAGAGGACGGCGCTAAGCGCCAACGAACGGAAGACATAAAAAATATAGACCTCTGATATAGCCTGATGAAGTACGGGCATAAGCTGCTATTCGACAGTGTTCGCGTAGTGGAGCTGGCTGGATTGATTTTTTTGTTTTTTTTAGCTGCCTAAGGTTACGAACACGCACGGCTTGTTCACATATTTTCATGCTATCCGACCCTGCGGATAAAAATTTTAGGATTTTCATGTTTCTCTTGAGGCGATGGGAAAAAGGGAGTGAAGTGGCACCCAAAGCATCGATGACGCCGAATAGTATTTTCTGAAAAATGAAAGAATGGAAAGAAACGGGTGTATTTTCACGTTCTTTTAAATCGGTGCATTAGCAAAACGAGGGCTTCTATTACGTTTCCTCTATCCCCGTGAGCGTAATGGATGCTCGCCGTCGCATTTCTGCAGGGATATCGGCTAGCGAAATACTTACGATCGTATTACAATGTGATCTCGCCCACAGTTGTAATAATTGTGGGGGTTTCACGTCGCTAAAACAATATATGATTATGAGCGACGTCGTAATGGAAGGCTCGAGAAAGTTTGACCACCTGGTGTTCTTGAAAGGGCACCTGAACCTAAGTACCAGGCATTTAGCATTTCGCTTTCATCGAAAGGCGACCACCACGGCCATGCATGATTCGATCCCGTCACTGCTCGAGCTTGACCAGCTCTAGATTAAATATGTGTGCCCTCAATTGTGTTAGTAGAGTGCATAGCAGGCCATGCCACCGCGACGCTATCATCCGAAACCACCGAATAAAATTGTTTTTATACAGCTGTTTCATCACATGCTATAGCGGCGATAAAAACGCGATTGCAGTTGAAGCTCAGTTCTTTGGGTCGAATGTGTGAATATTTGGGGTGTGTGATAAGGCGATGTCACGCATTCCTGATGAAGAAAGAAGGCGTAATGTTGAGCTAAGCCTTCCACAATATTCACAGAGGCGCATAGGCGTGCGCACGAGGGGGGGCAGGGGGGGGCGGCCGCCCCCCCAAATTACCTAAGATAGGGGGGCGCAGAGTCTGCCCCTTACATTGACTTAATAGGGAGGGGGGCGCTGCGATGAACCTTCGCCCCCCCCCCTGAAGGGGAACCCTGCGCACGCTTATGGTCATGCGTACATCATGCTGGAAAGCGAAATTTCAAGAGACATTGAGGAACAGCTACTCGGAAGCTCATTCACCGTAGCCGCCGTCTTGGCTGACAGTGCACCCTCCCTGTGTCGCTCAGTGTGGAGTTTCCAACGGAATGAACGCTGGTTCGAAGACACGTTGCCTCATCTGACTGAATTCCAGTTCAAGCAGGCATTGCGCGTCACTCCAAGTGCGTTCAGGTACCTTGTAGAGTCGCTGGCCTGCGATCTCAACCGCTTGAGCACAGAAATGCGCGCGGCGATCTCCGTGGAAAAAGAGTTGCCATTGGACTCTACCGCCTGTGCTCTTCTGCTGAGGACAGGACGATCGCGCACTTATTTGGTGTAGGTCGCTCTACTGTCAATGTGGTGTGGCGGCAGTTTTCCACAGCCGTCATTGAGCAGCTGGAAAGCCAGTGGATTTGCATGGTGCAGCGCGAAGACATGGCCGACCACGTCAGGGAATTCTTCGCTGTGACCGGATTCCCCCAAGCTGTAGGAGCCCTCGATGGTTGCCATTTCCCCGTGTCGCCGCCGAATAAACACGCAACCGACTACTACAACTACAAGGGATGGTAGGTTTCTTCTAAATGTTTGGCGTGGTAGTGCACTGCTCACTAAAAAAGAATCTAACACAGAGGTCAATGCAGAAGTACAGTATAATAGTACATTTAGGAGAACGTATTATACATTTTTTCAACGTTGTCACGAACTTTTACAAACAATAATCTTGTCTATGATATTACCAAGCACTTTTTGCATCCGTGTTGAATGAGGCGAACTCAACTGTGCTGCTTTTTATTTTGATCTATGTTGTGTGTACTTTGTGTTATTAAGGCAATAGTAAAATTTACTGAACACTTAAGAGCAACATAATGTTAGAAAGTGTTGTTGCAATTATTGTTGAGCATTACTGAAATTATAGATGTTTTCTTCTTTTTCCCACGCAGGTACAGCATGATACTTTTAGCACTTGTGGACCACAGATATAGGTTCAGATACATCCCAGTTGGTAGTCCTGGGAGGTGCCATGACTCAGGTGTTTACGCAGCCTCAGGACTGAGAAAGGTGGTGGAGAGTGCTCACTTCAAGTCTCCGCAGGCCATGATTGAAGGCACCCGTGTCGCTCCGATTATATTGTGTGATCAAGCGTTTCCCTTGACTGGAAACCTTATGAAGCCATACGCAAATCCTCAGGACGCAACACCTGAGCAAGTGTTCAACTACAACCTGTCTAAAACAAGGAGGATTGTAGAGAATGCTTTCGGCAGGTTGAAAGCCCGTTTCCGCTTTGTAGCAAAAAGAATGGATTGTCGCCTGCCAAACTCAAAGCGTGCGATAAGGTCTACATGCGTTTTGCACGACATCTGCGCAGTGATGTTCCGCGCAGGGAATTTTCCCTTTTTCAGGGAATTGTCGACAGTCATTTTGGACGAAAGGGAAAAAGGGACTTTACGCGATACTGCAGGGAATTTTGAGGGGCGGCGACATTTTTTTTTATAACGATCAAAAGACTGTGGACATGAGGCTTTCGCATGTCGCAATCGTTTCTGGCGCATGTAGCGGGCCAAACCACAGCCTCTAAGGTTCGTTTTTAAAGACCATAGTCTTTAAAAACCCAGTGAATATATATTGACTGGGTTTTAAAGACCCAGTCATTATATATTCTAGTCACTTCACATTTATTTATTTTTTCTTTACGGTAGTTTGCAGAACCGTTCCTAATCAAGTCAATAAAATGTTAAATACCACCACAAAAGCTTGTTTTATTTCACAATATTTAGTCACCATTATTGAAAAGTTGACGTGCTTTTTGTACAAAATGTGGTGCATATAGATACAGAGCGTCTGCTAGGCACATTAATGTACGCCACGTCACTCAGTAAAAAAATAATAATAATAATAATAAACTTTTCTTCTTATGCAGTGGCCGTGTGCATGAGCATGTACAGCCTTCCTTCCGCATCGCATACCGCTTAAAGCGAGCTCTAAGGTAGCTCCTTCGTAGTATTAAAAGCCGATCTCAGAAACGATGCTTTGAGTTGGGCAGGAAAGAAGAGAAAGCGATGGGAAGAGCCTGAAACACGTCGAACAATACATATATATATATATATATATATATATATATATATATATATATATATATATATATATATATATATATATATATATATATATATATAATAAACTTTTTTTGTGCAGGGAAATATGCGGGGATTTTTGGCGATGTATGCGGGGGAAAAATGCCGGAAATGGGGAATTTTCGGGCCTCGGAAAGGGAATTCTTCTGTCCAGGACGGAACATCACTGCATCTGCGAGGATTTCCGGGACTGTGTTGAGCAGCCATGGGAACAGGAAGCACAGCAACTTGCCACTCTCTATGTGCAGCCTTCCCACAATACACAAGCCGGCACAGATGAAGGCGAGAAAACGAGGACTGCACTGACAGTGTACTTTTCGAAACAAGTTCCCCGTTCCTCATGATCAAGTTCATACCTTTTCATTGTAAACGTGCATTTACATTAACGCTTTACGTTGTGATGTAGGCGAGAAAGAGAGGACTGTATTCACAGAGTGCCGGGCAATGAAATAGTTGACAAGAATGCCCGAGAAGCAGCGAGTCGGAACATTATAGATATAAGCTCTGTTCCGGGTGTGGATCTGAAACCTGTTGTACGTAGAGGGCTACGGAGCCACTGGCAAGCTGAATGGGACAAACAGGTCGACAACAAGCTCCACCTAGTAAAACCACGACTAAGAAAGGTTATCCCACAAAAACTCAATAGATTCACAGAAGTCACCATAGCTCGGCTCCAGGATAGGCCACACTTATGCCACACATAAACACCTTCTGACAGGCACTGATCCACCGACATGTATACACTGTGGAGAGAATCTAACTGTTTTGCATGTCCTCATTGAATGCCCTGGGCTTCACCAAGAGCGGCTGACTCATTTTAGGGAACTGTACCGGTATCGTATTCCATTTCATCCCGCGCTATTTTTATCACTCGACTCAATGTTCAACCTGAAGAAACTTTTTAATTATCTTGCAAAAGTTGACTTTTTTAGCAATGGTATCATTCCATCCTAGTCACCAGGCTGGGCCTCACCTGTGAGGTACCGCCTGTTGCCAAAAAAGTATGTTTGAGCCTTCGCAGTTCTTGCTCAAGCAAGGACTGGACAGTGAGGGTCTCAGACCTTGCCAAATCATCTACCATGAGACTGCAGCCAAAGAATTGAAGGCCTTTTAACATAGTGACACTCATTTTAGACGCGCTGTACTTTAATACATTTCGTAGATATGCCCTGCAAAGCATATATTTTAAATTATTTTTATTCTAATAACCTGAAAAGATACAATACTTGTACTGGCGCTCTTTGGCCTCAGATGCCCTTGCGCCAATAAAACTTAATGTAATAATTCACAGAGTGCTTTTCGAAACAAGTTCCCCGTTCCTCATGATCTAGTTCATACCTTTTCATTGTAAACAACGCTTTACGTTGTGATGTAGGCGAGAAAAAAGAGGACTGTATTCACTGAGTGCTTTTCGAAACAAGTTCCCCGTTCCTCATGATCTAGTTCATACCTTTTCATTGTAAACATGCATTCACATTAACGCTTTACATTGTGACATGCTGCGGCAAGCAGTTGTGTTTTTTACACAATAAAAGATACATGAAATTTCCCTTGATGTCGTCTTTGTTTATTTTTTTTGCTATTGCCTCCAGCACGGACAGCAGCTTCTTGTCCATCGCAGCTATATCTTTAAAGATGTTCAGCTGCTCCTCCTTCAGCTGCAATTCTCTCTCTCGTCGGCTTTCGAGAGGGAGACGAAGTTGCCGTTCGTCCAGAAGCTGTGTCATGAGTGTTGACGACGCAGGTTGGCGCTTCCTCTTTTTTGGCTCTTTTTTAGAGCTGCCACTATCCAATCCCAGCTTCACAGCTGGAGGCAGCTTCCGTTGATTCTGAGCTTCCTGCTGTAGGCGGTGGTATGCCCGTTTGATCTGAGCATGACGACTCGGGTACCGCCACGGGAAGAGGTGACGGGCAGCCATGACTCTGCTGTTCATCTTGCACGTCACCCCGGGCTATTCCTTGAAGGATCTGCAGAGCACAAAATTGTGTATTCTTAACAAACGAAGTACCACTGAAAGGTTAGCTGAATACAAAACAAAAACTTTGTTTAGCTCTTGTTAACTGCATGAGTATGAACGCACACAGAAAATTTTCATTATTTTTTACAGTAAATAAATCGGGCATTTTTATGAAGTGGTACAGTGTTCTCAGCATAAAATGACAAACTGAAGTAAGCTTCGTGTTTAAACCTAACTTGTTGTGAAACTGGGTACACATACCCATTTCGTTGCTACATACAGCGAAATAAAAGTCGACAACAGAGAGGAGACAGTACCAGTGCTGATTCTTTCATCGCAGCTGAAACATATGTGGACATTTCGAACAAATCTGCATTTGGTTTTTCAATTGTATACTGCACAATGTATTGCGAGCCCACCTGTTTGGTTCTCGTACTGCAGTGTACATAAAATATAAGCAATCAATGAACTGTTTTCATACTCAGCACCCAATCTGTCTCGTCTTTTTTGACCCGCTTGGTTTTTCACACACTCTGTTAAATTGAAAAACTTAGCAGGATAGTTCAAGTTCAAACTAAAATTAGAGTTCCATGGACTATGAAACACGCAACCTTTTTTTTTCGTAGATAATTATAATGGCAATGAAGAAGCAACAAACTTGAACAGTGAATAAGTGCCGCCTGATGGGGATAAGTCACAAAACTTGCGCACTCACCTCTTGTGCTGGGGAACCCTGGCTGAAGCTGCTTTCTTCAGCTAGGCTCTCCTCATGTATAGGCAGGGTGCCTAAAATCGGTGTATGTCCCAGTAGTATGGCCAGCATATGGCCCCCCGACCCCGTGCCCGTCTGCTTGCGTTTGATTAATCTGCAAGTATGTAAGCAGGAAATAATGAATTGTCATGCGTCACGTTAAAGTTGTCTTTACTGAAGCTGGTAGTAGCTCGGGGCCCTTTAAGGCAATACCTACATCACAAATGTTCCCGACGCCAAATCTGATATAAGTCATCGGTGTGAGGACAACGACCTCACGCAAATACGAAAAAAAATTTACAGGGCGGCGTAAATAGAACACTTGAGCAAAGCGTACACCAAGGGTAGAAAGCTTCCTTTGAACGCAGTAAAAAGAGTATACAGAGAGAGAACCATGCTCATGTCATCGGATCGCACTTGGTCCTGAGTTCTCTGAATCTACAACAATGAACGAACATACCAGCATATATACTGCAGAATGCTATGGCATACTTCTAGCTGTAAGGCATATTTTAAAGAAGAAAGAACCAGCCTCCATCATATACACAGATTCCCTCAGTGCAGTCACTGCGCTGTCCTCTGCTAAGGTACACAAAAATCCAGTCACTAATACTCTTCTAAAATGCATCATGTCAGCGTACAAATCCAAGCTTAAAATTACGCTGTGCTGGATTCCGGGACACTGCAACATAGCTGGCAATGAGGCAGTGGACCAACTTGCGAAGTCGGCTGCACTCCGCCCTTCAGCAGACGTAGATGTTTTCCCGTATGAGGACCTGAGGCCACTCATCATTAACCGAATTCGTGGGCAATGGCAAGAAGAATGGAACGCAGCAAACGAAAACAAATTGCACACTGTAAAGCCAAGAATAGGAAGATATACAACAGAAAAACGTAACAGGCACCAAGAGGTTGCACTGTGCAGACTCAGAATCGGTCATACGCATGCAACACACTCACATATTCTCAGCAATTCTCCAACACCACACTGTGCAAAATGTGGTGATGTGCTGTCCGTTGTCCATGTTTTAATCATGTGTCCGTGCATCGAAGCAGAAAGACGGAATCACTTCCCCCCAGCTGTACAAAAGCCACATACCACCACACCCACTATTCTTCCTTGGTGACGAGCCCATGTTCTCCCCAAAAGTAGTTTTAAAGTTCCTAGCAAGTGTAGGCTTCCTACATTCTATTTCATACTCTCACTAATCTCAGCCTTCTCTCAATCTTGAGGGAATCACTGAGATTCATTTTTTTTTCAAATGTCATGCGGCACGCACTCCTTGTCCTGACAAGGACTGTTGCCGGGGCCGCGTGACTTTGTAAAGCCCACATGTTTTGCCCGTTTTATAACTCATCACACATAGTCAATACACTTAACCTTAGGCCCTATACACCACACTTTTATTCTTCCCACCTTGAGTAGTCTTTAATCAAGGAGTCGACCAACAACCCTGTGTTTGGCGCTCTTTGGCCTGAGTTGCCCTTGCGCCATTAAAATCTAGCATCATCATCATCATCATCATGTCATCGGATCACTCAATGCCGGCATTCCAAACGCGATAGAAAAACGTTCGCTGGCGCTCTCTGCAGTGTCAATCGTTTCCAGGCAATATAACTATGGACCGGCGATACATTTACCTTCAGCAATTAAACTACGCTTGACTGAATACTAGCGTCTTACCACATCTACTTCAAAGTTACAACGTAGATTGTGTTGACAGAACGGGCTCTTCAAGCGGCACGAAAGAAGCAATATCAAGCAAATACATTCATGAACGGCTGTAATATACAACACGCATGACAGCATTACGTGTTCGTGGCAGGTTGAAAGGCTTACCTGTATTTACTTCCCAGATTTTCTATCTTCTTTTTTACTTCCTTGGTGCTTTTTTCAAATCCAAGCGCCTGCAGCTTCTCTGCAATCGCTGCATATATTTTCATGTTCCGCTTGGCACGGCGAAGATCGCTGAAGTGTTCTTCCCACAGGCGTATGAGCGCCCGCGTCTCGGCATCGGACCACGTTGTCTTTGTAGAGGTAGCACAAGTGGCACACGCCATCGCAAATGGTGGTGGTTGTGGTTCGGAAGAAGAACTGACTAGAGAATGAGGCCTACACATGTGCAAGTGTGCAAGGAAGTAAACAACGCCATGTGCTCCCGCATCCCCCCATAGCGGACGTGGCCGCAAACTGCCCGATGGCAAGAGTAGCGAGGTTTGTCGTTGTAGTATGACTTGTTGTTTTAATACATAACAGTATTACTAATAACGAAAACAATGGTTTAAAAATACTATGAGCGCCACTTTATGCAATAGCGTATATATGTGCAAGCCACTGCTACCGAGGCTACACACTCCGTCGCAGCAAAGTGAGGTCGGCGAACGCACTTGCCGGCAAGTGTACTTTGCAGCGAGTGACACTAAACTTTCTCGTGTGACAGCGTGCAAATGACACTCGCGGCGAAGTGCGCTCGCCCAAAGTGCACTTAAGTTGCCACGTGTGACAGGGGTATTAATCGGCCGGTCTCCAAGCTGCGACACTAAAATACAATATTCTATTCTCTGCAGCAAACGCACGCCACTGTAAGCGAAGTTTGTTTCACGGCAATGCAAGCTCGGCGCATGCTCGGCGCGACCAAGAGCGCGAGCATTGTAGCAGACGACACGAAGCCACGCCCACAGGCACTGCAGGTTTGCTTCGATGCGCGGCCGCGCTGGCGGCAGCGGCGCTCTGCGGAGCGCGGCCGCGGTACACTGTAGCCGCGGCCACGCGTTCACCCTAACAGTGGACGGCACTGTACGTGTGTGTTTGTGCGCATGTACGCATGACTGCGTGCGTGTGTGCGCGTGTACGTGTGTGTGCGCGCACGCGCGTGTGTGCGTATGAATGCGTTGCCGCGTGTGTGTGCGCGTGCCCGTGTGTGTGTAAGTGTGTGCGCATGCATGTCGGTGAGTGTGTGTAATACGTGTGTGGGCATGCGTGTGTGGGTGTACTTATGTGTGCGCGTGTTTGTGTGTGCGCAGGCGCGTGCGTGTCTCTGCGTGTGTATGTGTGAGTGTGGGCATATCTGCGTGCCTGTATGTGTTTGTACGTGTGTGCGCGCGCGCGCGTGTGTGTATACGTGTACGTGTGTGCGCGTGTGCAGGCGTGTGTGTGCGTATGTTGTGTGCGTGTACGTGTGTGTGCGTGTGCGCATGAACGCATGATTGTGCGTGCATGTGTGTGTGCGTACGAGCATGTGTGCGTGTGTGTTTCTACGCGTGTGTGTGTGCGCATGATTTAATGCCATAAATTTCATGATTTAATGCCATAAAAGCCGTATTTAGAGCCCCAAATAGCATGACATGTATTCAACAATTTGTTTTGCCCATCTGCTATTTACAGTAAGGTAAAAGAGATGAAAACAAAATTCAGAATACTGTGCGTTGCAGGGTGCGGTCCGTAAATGGGGCAGCTGATGAATATTTCGAAAATAAGATCTGAAAATATGGTGTGCAATCACAGTTTTTCTTTTCTCGTGACAGCACGTGGTTTTTTTTCGACAGGCAGTCAAACTGTTTTTACTCTTTTGTGGAAGGCACAAAACACACACACACAATGAAAGGCCATGGGACTTGGGTGCGTGTGATTCGCATCTTTAACCAATATAAATAGTTACCGACTAGCCCAAGAAGATGCTAACTGAAGGTGTTAACGCGGCTGGCGTGGACGGTAGTTTTCTGCTGCGAGCAACTGCAGCTGCTAATGTCGCTTTAAAAATAAAGATTAGAGAATAGAAATCTCTAGAAATGCGCCGGCGGCGCAAGCGCTTCCGCCGGGTGGTGACTAGCGCCACCTAGCCACTTCCCCCCTCATTCACTATCATATATCATGGTCATATTCTGCTGCAGTTCGTTCGGTTTCGGTTTCTCCAAAACTGTGGTTCCGCCGTCGGTTACGGCAAGCGGTGCTTGAGCCTCCAAGCCGCCGAGATCGCGCGACTGTGGAGTCCCGATAGCCCTCTCCGGAGTTGTCCGAGTTAACCGGTGCGCGGCTAAATCCCTCCGCATTAATTAGCATTTGACACCATTGAAGTATACACAGTTTTGCCGGGACCACGCCGCGAGTCCGAGTTAACCGAATTTCCGAGTTTACGAGATTTTACTGTATCAAGCTAACGAAACGGCCGCGAGCGCGCCATGAGCGTGGCAAGCAAGTCATGTCGCACATGGCAGGTAATGATTTCCATATTACCACTTGTCATTTATGTTCGTCATACAGTCACGTCACACAATACCAAATTTGGTGTATATCAAGTTAACGAAACGCCCGCGAGCGCGCCATGAGCGTGGCATGCAAGTCATGTCGCACATGCCATTTCATGATTTCCATATTACCACATGTTTATTTTCATTCGAGATTGGTAGGGGTTCTGGAGAAAACTCCTACACTGGTGCTCGCTGTGGCCCTTCGCCTTACAGGACCCGCACTGGAGTATTTTCCATATTTGGGCTGGGGCCCGTTGTCCCAATGGGCTCCACTGGTTCCGGAAGGTGCCTCGCACAGCCAGGCTTGCCGCCTTTCCAAGAGCTTTCACTCCCTGTCCTCTGGATTGTGGTATCCGTGGACAGCATAAAATGCTGGTTTGGGAGTCTTCCCCGCCAGGAACCTGTCCTGCAGTGACAAACATGACTCGCAATGAAGCAATGGCATTAAGCCGCGTTTTTATCTTTTGGCCCATTATAATGTCACCTGTAGTCTCCATCTAATGGGATGCTGTGAATTAGAATGCTGAAATACTCTGTGATGGCATGCTTATATCTTATAGATGCAAAGTTTGCTACTTCCACAAGTGGTAGCCGTGCTGCTGTCATTACTTTTTAATTGTACATACATAATACTGTCACGCATTATCGTTTGATTTATGAGCCTCAGGATTTTCACACTAATGAGAGAGGCCACAGACAGCAAGTAAGTGTAGTAAGAGAACATAAAAATGACATAGACACAGGCTGAAAAGTGAAATAATATATTGGGAGTGAAGTTATACTAAGGAAACTAATCAGCCCATCTAAATGTGAAGAAATGCCGATGCTAATGCCATTGCCTAAGAAGTGTGTAGTATTTATAGCAAGTGATCATTTCGAGCAAATAATAATTACAGTACATAACAAAACATTGTCTAAGAAGAACATGTGCAGGATCGAAAAGTGCAGGGGAGAGATAGAGAACTTGTGCAGGGGAAAAAGGTAGAGTTAGAGTGGGAGGGGAGTAGGGGGGCTTGGAGAACGTAGACAGAGACCGGGAGCACAGGAAGCAGAAGTTCCTCGCCGTCAGTTCCAGGCTTGGTCAGCGTGGTTTAAAGGCGGTCGGCTAGCTGTGCATCCTCGATGTAGTTGAGGACCGCGCGCAGAGCAGAGCGCACGCGATGAGCCGATCCTACCGGGTGAAGAATGTCGTCCACAGTAGCAGACGATAGTCCCAGCTGCCTGCAGGCACTCGCGAGCGCTTCGCGGTGGATGGAGAGGGCGGGGCAGGATAGGAAGACATGCGCCACGGTTTCCCTCTCTCCGCAGTCACAGCAGAAGGGCGAGAGTGCACCGCAGAGGCGATGGCGGTGCTCGGCAGGCCAGACGGTAGGCGCTGCGCCGTGCTCCCGACTGGGCTGCAGAAATTAGGCGCCTTTTCCTTCTTCGAACCACAACCACCACCACCAGACGGATTCGCTCTGTGGAACTCCGTGCTGAACGGTTGTGTCGTCCGCGATCTCCTGGCCCCGGCGTAGCCCTCGCCGATCGGCCGCCGCCGTCCGCGATCTCCTGGTGCCTCGTAGCTCTCGCCGATCGGTGCCCCGTCCTCGACATCCATCGACCGTCTCCCAATCTTTTACAGCGAAAGCTGTATATGGCTAGGAGAAACGAAAAACTGTTCGGCATCTGTGTCATGAGCGGTCTCCATTGGCTGTGCTGTCAGTTACGTCGTTCTGAGCGTCGTACCAAAGCTCGCGCGCCATTGGCGCACGAGCTTGGGTACGACGCTTGCAAGGTCAAACGCTTGCAGCCACGGCGCGCCCTCTGGCGCGCCAAAGAAACGGCGTTGCGAGCAGAACAGCGTCGACGTGATTGCGGGAGCGCGTGCGCCGGGGCGAACGCCCGCTTTGGGCGAGAGTTTATCCAGCGTCACTTTGGCTTCGGCTGCGACGTCTGTGACCGCCTGTGGTTCGACCACAACCTGGCAACGATAATTGTGGAAGGCTTCAGTGCAGCGTCGGGTTGAACCCACTGCTAAACACCGGGGCCGCACATTTCAGTTTCGCTGGTTAACCATTTGTACGGAGTGCTTGGGCGGTGATTTTTTTTCTCTCTTATTTCTCTTCTTCCTCCCTTCTTGTTGGGTGTTGCGCCTACGCCTTCCTTTGCGCTTTCTTTTTCTTCTTTTACCTATCCTTTTTCCCCCATTTACCCCTCCCCTCAAGGCACTGCGCCGTGCTCCCTATAGGGCTGCAGAAATTAGTTGCCTTTTTCCATTCTTCGTCAAACCACTCTAACTAACTAACTAACTAGGCCAGACGGAACTAGTCCGCAGTGCGAGGAGGAGGGATCGCTCTTTCCTGGTGAGCGTGCTTTCCAATAGATGACGTGGTGGATAGCCGGCAGCCGCGCGCTCGTCGGGGTGGTTGCGAACGGGCTCGCGCCGAAGGTTTCGGCGCGCAAACCTTCAGCGCGCTGAGTCCACGGAGTCCGCGCACCTTGTCAGTGGAGCCGCTGGGTCGTGTGCTGCCTTTGCCAGGTCATCGGCAGCCTCGTTCCCTGCGATACCGGCGTGCGAAGGAATCCATTGGAGGGCCACGTCGCATCCGTGTTCGCGTAGGCTGTGGAGTGACCACGCGACACGTTGTGCGAGTGGGGGGGGGGGGGGGGGCGGTCCTCCTTGGCGGAGGGCAGATCTCGAGCCCGTGAAGATTGCCGCGCGTGAGACTTGCGGCGATTCACGGATGAGGTCGGGAGCAAGGTGGATGCCTACCAACTCGGCCGTAGTGGAGGAGGCGCGGTAGGGAAGCCGGTACTGGCACTTCAATGCCAGCTGTGGTGCCGTGCAGGCAGCGGCCGCTGAGTGGTCCTGTAGCACGGAGGCGTGAGTAAAGAACTGCGTCCTACCGGCAAGGTCCTGGTCCATTCTGGCGGCGGCTTCCTGGGCGATGGCACAGGCTGGTGTGTTACGCTCCGAGCGTATACCTGGGAGCTCGAAGCCGATGGGGAGCGGCACACTTAGGTGATAAGATCCGACAAGATCCGAGTGAATAAAGATCCGACGCGCGAGTCCAGCAGTGCACGCAGCTGAGAGAGGAGCCCCGTCCGGTGCACGACTGAGGCGCTCGAGATGGTAGAGCGCACGCAGTTCGCCTGTGAGTGACGCCGGCCATGTGCCTGTCTCCGCGAGTGTGGCAGCAACTCTCGAACTGTGCGGGAGTCCGTGACACATGCGGAGAACTCGGCAATGGTCGGCGTCGATGGCGTGCCACTGTATGGGACGAAGGCCGCACAGGGTATGCGCGTAGTGCACCTTGGACATCGCCATGGCCTCGTAGATGTTCATGGCGAAGGATGCGGGGCATCCGGTCCCTCGCGCGAGAATCCGTCGGACCGCACCTTCAACACGGCGTGTTTCACGACGCACACGGCTCACTTCTAAGTTCCACTTGAGTCTGTGGTCTATGGTGAGGCCGAGGTAGCGGACGTGGGTTTTCCATGGGATCGGAACACCGCAGAGTGTGACGGGGCGCGTGGTACGCCGTTCACTGGCGCGCGGGTGGACGAGGAGTGCCTCTGTTTTGGCGGCCTAGATGCGTAGGCCTATGCCGTCCAGGAACCCAGCAACGGCCTCGAGAGCGTTCTGAAGGCACCTACGCACGGAGGCGAGGTATCGGGTGGGGCCGCGCACATACAGGGCAATGTCGTCCGCGTAGATGACCGCGCGCACAGTGAAGTCGTCTTGCTGAGGAAGGCACTCGGTGAGCAGTGCTAGAGCCAAGTTGAAGAGAAACGGGCTCAGCACGCTTCCTTGTGGCACTCCGGTGGTGACAGGGCGGGGCGTACTGTTCGCCTTCCCCACACGGACAGTTAGTGAACGGTCGGCAAGGAAGGCTTCAATGTAGCGCAGAAGTTTGCCCTGCACACCAAGCGCACAGACCGCTTCGATGATAGTAGCGTGAGGGAGACAGTCAAATGCTGACTGCACGTCGAGCAGAAGTAGCAGGGCTGTCTACCGGTCGTGTAGCGCTTGCTCCAGAGTGCCGACAACCGCGGCAATCGAGTCGGCCGTGGCGCGAAGAGCGCGAAAGCCGCACTGCTGTGGCGGGAAGGTGCCGCTCTAGGTAGTCATCCATTGGAGGCGATGAAGCGCCATGGCCTGCATGGTTTTTCCCGGGACTTATGTCAGGGAGATCGGCCGGTATGAGTTCAGGTTGCGCGGTGGTTTGCCGCGCTTCAACACTGGCACGACCGTCGCGGTGCGCCAGGACTCCGGGAGGGAGCCGCTGCAGAAAACCTCGTTGAAGGCGACGAGCAAGAGATGGCGCTGGTCATCGTCGAGGTTCCGCAGCATGCTGTGTGTTATTCCGTCCGGCCCCGGTGCGCTGCGGTGACGTCTGCGGTTGAGGACGCGGGCGAGCTCGTGCTCTGTGAACTCGGCGTCACACAAGAAAGCGAGTTGCGGCGAGATGGCCGCGTCGGTCAGTGTAGTGGGCGGTAGGGCCGGACGGTGGCCTCCGAGAGTGCCGGGCCGCACGCTTGCAGGCGCAGAGGGGGCTGGCGCGAAGGCGTCTGCTAGGAGCTCCGATAGTTAAAGCTCCGTGATTCCGCGCGCCACCGCAATCGCGAGCACTGGGTGGCGAGGGGTCCTTGGGTTGAGAAGTCCTCTCAAGATGGGCCAGGCACGATTGCGGCGACGTGGATCGCTGAGAGACGAGCAGACGCCGGACCAGCTGTTACGCCTGAGTCGCCGCGCCTGTCGTCTGCAGACCGCGTCTATTCGATTGTGCACCGTCCAGTGCTCGACACGGTCCGTGCGGATCGCGATACGCTGTGCACGTCGGCGAGTGGCTCGCAGATTCAAGAGTTTGACGTCGGGGCACGGGGAGCCGGCAGGAACAACACAGCGCGTTGTGGCTGAACGCGCGCACTCCGCTATGTGAGTGAAAAAGTCACTGGCGAACGTTGGTTTCGCGCAGAGTTCGCGAAAAACGCGCCACCTGTAAACGACACTGTAAACGCGCTTCGCCCCGCGACTCGGGTGGCAGGGCGAGAGGGCGATGGTGTAGTGGTCCGATCCGGCGGTGTCTGGGGCTCGTGTCCAGGTGTATGAGCAGCACTGAGGCACCAGTGCCAGATCGATCATGGAGGGGCGTGTGTTGCGGCGCACAAACGTCGGCTCACCAGTGTTGAGAATGGTGAGACCTGCGGTGGCGATCGCGTCCAACAGGCACCGGCTGCGAAGGTCGGTCAGCCCGCAACCCCAGCTGTTGTGGTGAGCGTTGAAGTCCCCACACATGATGCAGTCAGCTGTCAGCGCCGCGGCGGGGCGGGGCACCAACGCGTAGTCACAGCGGAGGCTCGGGCGAACGTAGACATACGCCACCGAAGTGTCCACACCACCTACACGCACTGTCACTGCGAGGCACTCAACCGACTCAACTTTGTCGTCGCAGAAACGTTCACAGGGGGACGCAAGTGTGTGCGAGGGTGGCGCGCACATACAGGTCGGTTCGGGGCGAGCCAGGGGCGTGGCCGGGGTTGGTGCAGGGCGCATCGGAGCAATTGCTCAACGCGCACGTCGTCGGTCCGCTGTACCCGATGAAGTCGCGGAGCGTCAGGTCCTCAGCACGCGCGTGCGTTTCCTGCAGGGCGAGAATGTCGAATTCTTGCAGAGCTTTGTGCTCCGCAAGTTCGGCGTGTCGGCGGCGCAGCGAGCGACAGTTCCACTGCAGGATGCGCGGCCTGGGGCGATTGCTGAGGTCCCTAGCCATGTTGGTTCAGGGCTTGTTGCGTGGCGAGAGCCGCGGCGCACAGGGAGTAGGCAGGTGAGCTCGGCGGGAGAAACTCCAGCGATGTTCTGACTGCTGCTGCGAGCACGGCGATCGCCGATTCGCGCCGAGCGCTCGCAGAGGGATCGGCGGGAGTGGATGCTGGTAGCTCGTTGTTGGAGCTGCCGCCAACGATGGTAGAGTAGAGCAGCCCCGGCCTAGCTGGCTGAGAGACACGGGTCTGCTGGGAGGAGCTCTTGGCGGCGCCATGGATCTGTGCCTCCTGGCTAGCGGGTTCCCTCCTGTTCTGGGCGCGAGCCTCTGCGAGCTGCCGCTCCTTCTGCCAGCGAGGGCAGCGCGGTTCCGTGGCGACGTGCTTGCCGCCACGAAAAAGGCATTTGGCTGCCGGTGCCGTGCACTCTGACTGTTCGTGGGCTGCCCCACAGCGAAGACAGCGCCGGTCGAACGTGCAGGAGGCCTGGACGTGTCCGAACGACCGCAGGACAGGTCGTGGTCGTCGCGCCTTCACAGAGCGGAGCTGTTTGTAGAGCGAGACCTCAGGGGGTGGTTTGGTCCCCTCAAAGCGGACGATGAGGTTCCTCCCGGATCGCGAACACGCTGTTACAGGGAGGTCGGACGCAATGTTCTCGCGGATCTCGTCCTCCCCGAGCGCTGTGTCGACGCCGAAAATGATGCCGCTACATGTGTTGTTAGTGGCGGCTCTCCTGGCACGCACACTGATGCCACAAATGTCTGTGATGGCGAGGAGAGGCTCGCGGGGGCTGCCGACGGGAACGTCGGCGGTGACAACGTAAGGAAAGACAGAAAAGTAGGGCTTGCGGGGAGGAAGGGCGAGGGGCGCGCTAGACTACGTGCGTGTTGGTTTTAGAGCCGCTCGCCGAGGCATGCAGCGTCGATGAAGGAGAGAAGGGCGGCAAGGGCATTACGGCGACGATCGCTGCAGCCGGTAGGGAAGAGGATGTCCTCGAGGGTCTCGCAGGGCAGACCGAGAAGACGGTAGCGGGTTGCGAGCTGCTTCCTTGCACAGTCAGATGTGGGGCACTCGCATAGCAGGTGAAAGTGTTTCAACTGCGCCGCAGTCGACGCAAGCTGACGAAGGAGCTCCCCGCAGCCGCTGTTTTCGTTCCCCCCGTCCATGCCGAGCCCGTCCGCAGGGAAAAGAGGAGGGCGCGCTCTCGTCGGGAGAAACCAGTCATGGGGAGTAGAGGAGGGGGGCGTCCATCGGCGACCCGCTCGTCTGGGTGGTCGCGCTGCAATTCTCGGCGAAAATTACAGCGCGCGGAATCGAAGGAGTTGGCGTATGGTGTCAGTGGGGTCGCGGGAGAATGCGCCTGCTTAGCCACATCGTCGGCAGCCTCATTTCCCGCGATATGGGAGGGAAGCCACTGCAGAACAACATCGCAGCCGTGCTCCTGAACCGACCGCAGGCTGTGCGCAACACGTTGTGAAAGTGGCGGGCCGCGTTCCTCCTTCATGAGCTGTCGCAGAGCTGACCTAGAGTCGCAGTAAATTGCAGCACTCTTGATGGTAGGTGACTCAATAAGGAGGTCGGCAGCCAGCTGCAATCCCACGAGTTCCGCGGTAGTCGAGGAGGCACAGAAACTGAGGCGGCACTGCGGGGCTTTGTCGAGCTCAGGGGCAATGCAGGCGGCCGCAGCTGAACGGTCTCGTAGCACAGAGCCATCAGAGAAGACGTGTTCTGTCAGCTAGGTCCTCGCGCATCCTCGCCGCGGCCTCCTGAACGATGGCACTTTGACGTGTGTTGCGCTTTGAGCGTATGCCCGGCAGTTCGAAGTAAACACGGAGGGGCGCTCGCCGGTGTGGAGGGGGCCAGCGCGCACACGGGGCAGGTTCGTCGACAACGAGACTGTCGTATAGGTCGATGATTCGACCGACTTGAGTGTTTGGGACAGCACGAAGTCGGGCGAGTAGAGGACCGGCGCCGGGTGCGCGATGGAGGCGCTCCATATGACCCAGGGCGCGCAGATCCGCTGTAAGCGACGCAGGCCACGCGCGAGTTTCTGCGAGAGTCTCGGCCACACGAGTATGACGAGGGATGCCGTAGCACATTCGGATCACTCGCCGATGATCCCGGTCGATCGTTCGCCACTGTGGGGCCTGAAGGGTGCAGAGAGGGAGAGCGTAGTGCACTACGGAGAGGGCCATTGCCTCGTATATGGTGCACGCGAAGGTGGGAGGGCATCCGCTGCCGCGGGCGAGGAGTCGACGGACAGAAGACTCAACGCGGCAAGCATCCCGCCGAATGCGCCGCACCGCGGGGAACCACCGTAGACGATTGTCAATGGTTAGCCCGAGGTATCGGACAATCTTTTGCCAAGAGATCGGCACACCGTCGAGCTGAAGGCACGGGAGGTGGCGGCGGGCTGCAGCACGAGGCGGCGTTATCAAGTGAGAATGAAAATGAGGGTGGTGGCAGTAAAGTTTGTGAAAGAGGCTAAGGAGAGAAACGCGATGCCAAATCAAGGAAGGCCAAGGTTATGGTAGATTGTGCTTCATTTCAGTGACATAAGCTTTGCATCACCAATGCAAGATGATACATGTGGTTTCGTTTTGGATGGCTTCTAGTTTGTTGAGTAGGTTGGTATCCTCTGGATAATTCAAGCTCTAATTGAAGCCTAAGATCGGTTATGCAGAGAACTTTTTTTCAACGAGACTGGAGACAAATTTGTGTTTTTGCGTAAGCATCCTAACACGAGTTCTTGCATTTGTGCATAATGCCTTTGATGTGATGCTTCCATGAATGATTACTTCAAGTTATCCACTGTAGCGATGTGCATCTTCGTAAGGCTGTTGACACATTGCCTTTTTTTTTTCCTTTCTTCCGTCCCCTCGTGAAGGCGTGGTGCAATCGCGTACCACAGGACCTTCTGGGCCACTGGAGGCACAGTTCAGGACACACTACGATATTCGTCAAAGGAAATGGGTCATTCCATTGAGCAGATAGTTAGGGGTTTGGCTACGGCCGAACAACAAACATCTTTGCAATACGAAAACATAGTGGAAGCTCTTTAGCTGACCGTGTTACCACATAATGTTCCCGTACCTCCAAGTTGATATACACACAGCTTTCCAGGGTATTAATCTGTCTTCATGAGGCTGTTGACATGCTGCCTTTTGTGTCTTGCTTCTGTCCCCTCGTGAAGGCGTGGCAGAATCGCGTGCCATAGCACCTTCTTAGCTACTGTGGAGGCACAGTTCAGGACCCACTGCAAAACCACCAAAGATCAATTTAACATGAGTACACAAATTCACACCTGCAGCAACGTCGTAGACAGCTGCGAATAACTGCCATTAATGTTGTCACGTCTCTTGACAACAGTGGCCTCTTCCAAATTTTGGTTCTAAAAAATAATAGCATACTGCCGCAGTAACGTACACCCACATTTTTTTTCCCGGATAATGGGGTTCAGCCGTAGCATATGTATGTTGGTGCGTGCGTATGTGTGCCTGTGTATAAACACATGCGACTCTTCAAAATTCGAGTTCGAGGGAGGGGGGGGGGGGAGTTGGAGCCCCCCCCCCCCCCCGGCAACGCAACACTAGTGTAGTGCCGTGAGGTTTATTTTAAATTACGAATTATTTCAACATGTGATTAACATCGAAAAAACTTTAAAAAAGTTTTATGCGCTGGCAAGCTGTACTGCAGACGCATGCGCTGCAATAAGGCACGAAAAAAATGAAAATCGCCTACAGATGTGTTTGCGCGAGTTCCTCTGTGCGTACGCTCCAGGTGAGAATAAGATCCTTCTTAATGGCAGCGCAATTTATAGAGAGGGACAACACAAAAGGCACAATCGGCATAACCCAGCGCTAAGCCGTCTTTTGTTAGGTACAGTCAACCACAAAAGTTTACGGACCACGCGAGCGCGCGGCCAAAAGCCTCTTCGCGACATTTCCGCTACGTCAGCGCCGATCGACAGCACCGCAGCGCCCGAGACGCATCCCTCCCTTAATCTATGGCCTGTCTGTTTTCTGACTGGGTACAAATAATTTTCACCTTTCACTTTTTAACGCTACGCGCTCTTTGGCATCTGCGTCTGCGTGCTTTTGCCTCGAGAGCAGTCTGTGAGCATAACTGTTATCAGTCGCAATCTTTGTGACAAAGCTATCACGGCGAGGCACGCCGTGATAGCTTTGATCCTGCTATCAAAATAGAAGTGTGGTGGTCATACTGCAGATAAACGCTTCGTGTGAAAACTGCGAACTAACAATGCGCTGCGCGGCAGTAGAAATTGAAGGCCAGTCAATAACATGAAGACCCGTTTCCGGCCTAGCACTGCGGTCGACGGTAGATGGCGCATCGCAAGGTGGTGCAGACAGGCAGTTTGACATAAAGTCCCTAGATAAACTAAAGTAGCGTCAACCGCCCCCCCCTTCGCCTCTGCCTCCTTTCCCAGAAGCTGCAGCAGCGCCTCTATGGTGTCCGCCAGGAAACTGCTGAAAGCACGGCCGGCCGTGCGAAAGGCATACCCTTTCACATGCATACCCTCTCCCGGCGCGCGGGAGAGGGTATGCACAGAGGACGGACAAGATGGCGCTTGCACTACCAAACATAGGGGAGAGGAGGAGCCTGCACATTGACACGTATGGCGCTACTTTAGTTATATCTAGGGACTTTAGTTTGACACGCGCTCGCGTGGTCCGTAAACTTTTGTGGTTGACTGTACGTGTTCACGAATCCGCGGCAACGCACAAGCACGGCGGCTAAAATTCAGGCACTTAATCCTTAACTACATGAGGTAGTTATTTCAGGGTATCACCGCAATAATGTCCACCTACCTTTATGCCATCGGCAATTTCTTCTGCACTTTGTCTCGTGCTGAGGTCATTCCCGCCGGCCTAAACGACAAGAAAATGTAGGCCTGGGCGCAGCAGTTCGATTGCCTCCATCACTCGCGCTGCCTTTGCGCCGCCATAGCTAAAGGTACACGTGTCGCAGTTTTGCCCTAAATGAAGTCGACTGCTGTTCAAAAATTTCAGCTGAGGGTCGCCGACGAAGCAGCCGCGGAGCCGCATGTTTCCTGCTGCTGCCATGCCGACGAGCTCGAGATGTCTAAAAAAAAAAAAAGAAACTCGCGGTTATGAAGGGAAGGCTCGCAGCCAAAGTGGGCATGTGCCACCGCTGAAGAATGTACTCCCGCAATTGCGTCCGTGTTTTCCGCGTGAAAATCATATAATAAAGAATATTAATTTATTTTCTACGCGATGCTGTTTATAAAGAGACGCAGCACGCACCAAAGAGATATTTATATTTCACTTACTTTATGCGGTTAGGGTGGCTAGAAGGGGGAGGTGTGAAAAGCGCCCGCGGAAACCGGTCCCCAATGAGCACCGATGCCGCAAGGGGCGCTGTACGCAGGGGCGCATGGCGTTGAGCAGACGACGTACAGCGCAGCCTTGCTTGCGTCCGACGAACATGGCTTGCGGTATATTTTGCGTGCTACACTTTCCAACGTTAATCGTTTTTTCTCAGCGAGTGCAACAATAAGGGGTTGCATTCATCCCGTTCTTTGAAAAATAGCGTTCTCATGCATTATCATGCAGCAGGCTACATACCGAGTAGCACTGCGCGCTAGTAATATCGTTCGACGCATGTCGGGCATGCCACTTAATTTAAGCGCCGTGTTTCTTTTTTTTCCCCTTCTGTCGTGCCATTTTACCAATTGCAATTATGCATCATTGCAATGTATTGAAGTCATATTCAATGCTTATTCACATTGTTAAAAACTTGCCTGCTCTCTTGGACCCATGGCTAGAATCCCCTGGCTACTGGTCAAAACGTCGTGCGTACGTTTTTTCATCAGGAAAAAAAGATATTAGTCGAAAAGAAAACGCCTTCGTACGCGAAGCAAGTTTCTTTGATCTGTGCAATAAAAAGTCGACAGAACACAGGGCTTAGCCCGCTTGGATTTCATTTGCTGCTCCTTTTGGTTGACTTCGTTTATAAATGAAGCGAGTTAAGCAATAAAAGCGTGTAACGGATCGCTTTAACATAATGACATGCTCACTGTAACCGACCTGTGACGTTTACCCAATCTTTTGCTACATGTCTGCAACAGACTGCGTGTAGGCGAGCTGTTTATAAAAATGGTCATCTTGTTCTCAAGCGACTGAATTAAGCGGTACAGCCCGTCTGACAGGTAAAGGAGACCACCATGGTCCCACTGCCCCCGCCGGCAGATTTGGGGTGCCATTTTCTTTGGCATTGAGGCAAGCTGCTTTGCATAGTTCCCAATCGATGCAAATAATCTGCTCTGTTGTCACATAGCCGGCGATGTAATAGGCGAGGCGGGCACCATTTATTCAGCATCAACTCTCGGTGTTACACGAGCCCACGTCTCAAACCGCTCTCTGTATGCCGGTGCTCGGAACAAAGATGCTTTTACTGTCGAAGACCTGTACCTATAGGGCTGTGCGAATATACAATTTTAGAACCGGATCGAATGTGAATGAAATAATATAAATGACAGCGAATCGAGTACAAATTGAATACTATTCGAATAGTAAGGCAACAATTTTCGAAACATTTCTATGCTTTCAACAATATTTAATTTGGAACAAATAGTCGCAGACATTAACAAAGGAACGTTACGATTAACTTCAGCCGGGAAAAAAATGCCACTGTTATGTTAACTGTGGTACTATTCGAATAGTAAGGCAACAATTTTCGAAACATTTCTATGCTTCAACAATATTTAATTTGGAACAAATAGTCGCAGACATTAACAAAGGAACGTTACGATTAACTTTAACCGGGAAAAAATGCCACTGTTATGTTAACTGCGGTAAGCTCGTGTAAGCAGTGACAACCTATGAGAAAAAGTTTTGACTGTGCGCTGAAATTCTGCGGTTAATTCAGAATTCAAGGAGGTACTTTTTCGCCACTGTTAAAATAAAACAGGCTTAAAACTGCCATCGACTACTAGAATAAACTACCTCAGAGTGCTGTTTCCTCTGCTTCAGTAGACTCATTTGTTAGCATCATTGCAATCATCAACTTGGGTATGTAAACTGCTGGGAATGCAACATTGTATGATTTACTTTTCTATTTTTCGAACTTATGTATTCGGAATGCAACTTTCTGTGATTTACAATGTTGTATTTCTTAATCTTATTTTATTTTTCTATATGTCCATGTGTTCTTAAATGCCACTCATGTACATGATCGTTTCTTTTTTTTTTCTTTTCTCACCACTTCTGCTTGGGCCCTGATGTGACCTACAGTATGTATAAATAAAGTAAAATAAAAATAAAAATCAACAATATGTTTCCTGAATCAATATCATGAATTTCGTGCATAGCAGATTGAGGATGACACTAAAGTTTTAAATAGAAGCACCTGCATATATGTATCTTCGTAATCCAACAATTAAAACAAGAAAAATGTTGCCTCGATGTTCTAATATGTGTTGCTTCTTTGGGGTTTTTCCGCCAGTGGTAATTACTAAAAAAATACTCGGCATTCCGAATATGTGATAACGATTCGGATACTGAATTGAATATAACACCATTCGATTCGTTATTCAAGCTTTTCAAACTTTTCCATTTTTTCTTTGTCGTTTTATAGAGCATTGTCCTCACTGCTCAAAAATGTATGATCCGCGTACAATAA
The DNA here is from genome assembly GCA_030522465.1 of Rhipicephalus appendiculatus. NCBI lineage: Eukaryota > Metazoa > Arthropoda > Arachnida > Ixodida > Ixodidae > Rhipicephalus > Rhipicephalus appendiculatus. Next base: position 37,623 of record JALIZH010014184.1, on the reverse strand, counting down.
AAACCTCGTAAACGCTGAAAAAAAAAACGACGCCGCCGTCGCGCTGTCGAGCGCTAGGCTTCGGGCAATCTGCGACGGTGGCGGCTGTCCCATGCAGCGCCCCTTGCAGCAGCGCCCCTAGCGGCATCGGCGCGCAGAGCGACTCTCTCTGTCAAGGGAAACGCGCGGCGCTCAGCACACCTCCCCCCTTCTAGCCACCCTAATGCGGTGTCATTTTTTTTGCACGTGTGAAAGCGTCGCACGTTTTACGTGCACCTCAGTCAAAATGGCGTCTTCGTCTTTAGGTGAGAGCTCATCGCCCTCCAGCTATTCCGACTATTCGCCGAAGGAGCTTGTGACGAATTTCACTCACAAATGGCTGTCAGCTAGACGTAGCAAATGGTATGCAATGTTATTATTCGAACAGGGCCGTCACTCGAAACGCAAGCCAAACCGGACTACTTCGCGGAAGAGTACATGTGCAGTAGCTCCTCCCCTGTAGCTCTCCCTGAAATTTTTCATTCGCCTTCTCCCTCACGTGACCTCCATCGCAGAGAGCGAACGCCGCCTTTCGGTACTGCCGGATGACACTACAATGGCCGACTCCGCTGCCACGCAGTGAAGTTTTTGCTGGTCATATACTTCAAAATGGCGGCACACAATTCTTACGCTGTAGTAGCTCTGCAGGCACCACTGGCATGGCCAGGAGGGGTGTTGATACCCCCCCCCCCCTTCCGCAACTTTTCAGTTTTGCCTGTGTATATACACGTACATGTCTGCAAACGCGCGCACGAAAATCCTTACCTCTCCTACCCCCCCCCCCCCCCCCCACTCGTCTTCTGAGCTCAACAAATTTAGCGACACTCACGTCATGCGCATGCAGCTCTTTCTTTTGAGTTACAACCGTGTGCGCGTATGTTATGTTCTTTTGTTCTATGCCTATAATACTTGTTTTATAGTTATGGCCACTTGGACAATGTCTGCTCGTTCAAGACCCGTAACTAACGAAAAACCTCGATGACATTGCTGAACAGATCTGGTGTCAATGTCTTTCCTTCTGCGGCCAAAAATCCTTTCACACAGCAATCAATGCGTGAAAGTTATGTCTGTCCACAGGCATCCAACGCAGTAGCAGCAAGCTTAAAGCCGAAAATGTCATTCAGTGAACTGAAGAGCTCTATAGCTGATGCGCCCCACTGAAGAGCAATATAGTTTAGAGTTTGACGCACACTCGTCTGGTGAGGGAACAGGCTGGTACACGAAACCTTGGCTAGTGTGTTTTTTGTACCAGCCACTGGAGAGATGCGTACGAGTTTCCGAGGAATAAACGTAAAATTCGCCCCGCTTTCGGTGTCGAACTCGAGACCAACACCACGGACAGTTTCTTCGCAGCCAAGGCTGGAGGGAACGTAAGGTTTCAATATTGGCGGAAAACTTTTTCTTTCAGAGGACCGAGGACATGGTGCGGGTCTACAGAAACAGCTGTCTCTGTGCACCCGCACCAGGCTAGCAGCCAGGATTAACCGCAGCGCAGACGCTAGAAGGCTGCTGGGAAAGGCTACACCAATTCACAAACTTGAGCAGATTAGCGCGTAATGAAAGGTAGCTTTTCATCTCTCATCTCCCTAGGGAACATTGCTACGCGAGCATGCAATATTGCACGCAGTGGCACAAAATCGTGGTCGAGTCACAATTAATGTGCCGACTAGCACTGCTGTAATAGATAAACCCCGCTGAACAGTGATAAGCCAAAACAGCTTTATTGAACTTTCAAGTACATACAAAGTTGCAACCTGGTTGCAAGTGTGTCGGGGAACATAATTTTACAATGCTTCTTAAGCTGCACAATATGCCCTTGTTTTCAGTCCGTCCAAACTTCTTCTGGGCTACCTAAAATAAGTGGGAGGCAAAAAAAAAATCCCTGTTGGTCCGCGAGGTGCAAACACTACTGCTGTCGCTGAAACTAGCAACAGCAGGCCCCCCTATCCACCACCTGGGCACCGCGCTCTCTAGCAGGCAGGTTCTGCCAAGAGTGTCATTGCATGGTGTGGTATTACCAGACTTCGGCAAAAGTACAGACATGATGTTAACATAGTACCAACAACGAGATTTTACGGCACCTGTTTTCTTTAGTGCAATGGAAAGCTTACCAGTCAGTCTCTAATCACACACGGGTAATGCGACAAACGCTGTGAAACATTTAAAATCGAAAATTTTCTATCTCGGGTGACTACTGCATAACATTCTGACCAGTTGATAGTCCCTTTAAAGTCTATAACGCTTCAAGGATACACGATTCAGCCCACAGTGCAGCTCCATTAACAGCAGGCACCCGTCCACTTGAGGCTGCAACGAAAACAAAACAAAACAAAAACAAAAACAACAAAAAAAAACGGCAATACCCAAGCGAGCAAGCAAGCAATGCACAACCAAAATAATTATTCCCAGGCATGCATAAGTGAAGAAAAGCTTCCTTTGGCTGCGGTTAGCAGAAGCAGAATTAACTCTATTCACAGCCTGAAATGACTCTGCAGCCCTGGTTTGTCATGAAATATTTACTGCGTGCCTGCAACAACACCAGTGCTGCTGCGAGCCTGCAGCCACATTGATGTTGTCACAGATAGTGATCAAAGCAGAGGTTGCAGGACACTAACTGGGGCTGTTGTTGCACATGTAGTAGGAATTCTAGGATCTAGGGCCCCGAGCAGTGGCTGACAGCAGCTATCGCGTCCTAGCGCCGTGCCGCCAGCACAGCAAGGGATACCACTAGATTTCCCAAAAAGGAAACACACGCGCAGACATATGCAAACAAGGAAACAAATAGAGAAACCATGCAAACAGTAGTGGTGCAGTTATACAGCTTTGCCAGGGTGTCAAATGGCTGTTGCTGACCTGGAACCACACCAGTGGAGCTGCAAGCCTGCAGCCTCACGGATGCTGGCACAGACAGCGACCCAAGCAGAGGCTGAGAAAAATTAAGAATTAGGACACAATTAGGAATTCGAGCAGCCACGATCCCGAGCAATGACCGACAGCAGCTGTCGCGTCCTAGCGCCGTGCTGCTAGCACAGCAAGGGAGACGTCTGGAGTTCCTAAATCCCACAGTGAATTACTGCAGCTGCCTTCATTGTGGCGATGCAGCCTCAGCCAGAATGCTAGTTATCTTAGCTAACATGCTGAGTTTCCTTTCCTCGGGAATGCGATTAAAGTAAATATTGAGGTTCAATAGTGATGACTGTATCTCTGTGAGTTCATCAGCATGCTTGCGATTACAGCCTTGTGCGCCCTTGGTCATTTCAGAGGCACACAAAGCTAAAATTGCTTCTGCAGGGTTGCTTGACCCAAGTCGCTTCCTCTTGCCACATGAGGACTGTTGTATTTCAACAGGGAGTGGATGCTGGGCCTCGATGTGCTGCCGTTTCCTCTGGCTAGCATCTGACCGCTGTGAGGAAGACTGCAGACACAGTTACACATTATATTTTGAGTGACAAGATGCACATTACGCTGCGTAAACATAGGTGCCACATATTTTGTTAAATGTTGGCTTGCCTTTTCAGGAGGAAATGTTGAGCTCTCTTGCTGGTCACTTATGGTACCACTTAACGAGTAATCACTGTCCTCCAAGTTGCAGACGGAATCGCTGCCAGGGCTCTTTTGTTGCACACATGGCCCTCTCTCTGTCGAAGTACTGTTGTGGCATTCCGTGCAGCTGTGCTGCCCTGAGTAGCTCTCCACGAGATCCTGGAGGATGGCTGCTTAGCCAAATCGCAATGCCACAGACATTGTTACATATCGCTCACAAAAACTTTAGTAATATATAAGCCTGTTATGTAAAGTATGCCTACCTTGTGCACTATCTTTGGCATATGAAGTTGCCTCTGCCACACGGTCCTCCGAGCAGGCATGGACCCTCTTGTCGTAGAGGGTCCTCCTGCAAATGATGGCAAAAACTTTTACCCAGGGTACTAAATATTCCACAAAACTAAGCGCTGCCATGCAATGGCGCAGCCAGGGAGGTGGTTTGGGGTGTTCAGACCTCTCCCGAAATTGTAACTTCTCTTAGGTGTATGCGCAAGCTACCAGCGAAAATAATTTCTGGTTAGGCCCTTGGTGTCATGGATGCAGTCTATATAGAAGCACAGTGACTCACAGGCAACGTACACAGCAAACTTTAGCACTAGCTACTCATATCAGCTAATAGCGATTTCCTTGGCCTGACATAATATTGTATTATTTCTAAAAATCAACCGCATGCAGTTCCTGCGGTAACTCTTATAGCCCTTTCTGGTGTCTGCGCACTAATAAGGGGCAATGCACTCGCAGAGCGAAAAGTAGCTTGGGAACAACGGTTCTTGGCTGGAGAACAAGCGTAGCAGAAAAAGCGTACTTGCATATCTCTGCAAATTATTTATTTACAGAGAGTACCGTCGAATTCTTCTATTAGAGTTGACACATTTCGCACGTCGCCAGGCTTTTCAAAATGACCTACGTGTAGAAAAATCGAACGACACTCATTGGTAACTTACCTGCGAGACGACACGTAGCCACGCAGAAATGACATTAGCTTGAAGAACACCCATGGCCTTTTCTGGATTGCGGCCGACCCACTTTTGGCCTTTTCAATTATTTTCAGCTCTTTCTGGTAGTTGTCTCTCAAGTATTGCCATCTTTTTTTTTGCACTCGGCACCTGAAAAGGAGAAGCTGAGATGAGTGAACATAAGGGAGCCACAGCTTTGAAGCTAGTTTGTTACAGAACAAGAGCATATATTGAAGGAACAGACATCAACTTTACGCATGTCGCGTTTTTTGCGTCAACATGCAGTTATCGATGCCCTAGTAACGATTCGGTACGGATAATGCGACAGAGGGACGAAGTAATATATGTAATAATGATTAGTATGACCAGTACTGGACGCAATTGAAAACGGGTGCAACGCCCGCCAATTTTCAGCGCTGCCAAGCGGTCACCTCTCGCGGTCACGCCCCGTCTGATCACGTGGCCACACGAAATGGTGACACGAGTTTCAGCTGACATTTCGTCTGCTCGGCGCGCACGTGTAGGCATGTCTTCGCCACCCCCATCGTCGTCGCCGCCGTCATCAGCGTCCACAAGCAACGATGAAAACACTGAGGAATATGAAATCGCCGCGATTCGCAACGTGGCGAATCATTTTCGGTGCGATCGTCTTCAAAGTATAGTGATTCTGATATCGACGCCGAACCGAGCAGCGACGAGGAGGCAGCTGGAGACGCACGCTTGGGCCATGTTGGCTGGCAAGACATGTCACAATTACGCATACGAATACGAACGCTGCGTGCGTGTTACTTCTTAAAAATGATATTTCTCTGAACCCTACGTTCTGTACTGGTGCACTTTGATCGGTTCTTGTCGTGTTTGCATATACCTAAGCATAACCAATGTGTCGTAATAACTGGCGAGTTAGTGAGTGTCGCCATGTGTGTCAGTTGTAGTGTATACTGCTCACAGACTGAAACGCGACAAGAAAAAAGTGAAACGCGGATGATGATGAAAACATTTTTATTTAAAAAAAATAAATAAAGAAAACGGGGAGGGTCCCTATTCCGGGACACCTATGACAACCTTTGCGACAGCCCGGGCCCGCTGAACGAGAGCCCGACAGACCTCGGGAGAGCCGTCGCGAAGGGTGCCTTCCCACTGCTCTGAGGTACGGGTTGACCGAAGGATTGGTGGGAGGGGAGGGAAGTAGGCAGCGGTGCACTCGACGGTGACGTGGAAGGTTGTGGGGGTAGCGCCACATCCTGGACAGGTGTCGGTGTAACGAGTAGGGTATATGTTATGCATGAAGTGCAGATTTGGGAAAGTTCGGGTCTGCAGCCGGCGAAGCGCGACAGCCTCCTCTCGTGTGAAGGACTCTGGTGGGAGTTGGTATCGCTGTCGTTGGCGTTTGTAATGCTGTGTGACGTCGTGGTATGTGAGAAGTGGGGAACCTAGCTCTGTGTTGGCCGCATCACTGCACGGGGCTGCTCGGAGGGTGAGTTCTCCAGCGGCCGCATGAGCGCGTTCATTACCCGACAGTGAGGCATGACCAGGAGTCCAGAGCAGGTGTATGATGTGGCTGTTGTGTGAAGCAACTTTGGATGTGCGTAAAAGCACAGAATATGAGGTTTTTGGAATGCCGCGACCTGTTAGGAAAGCCCGACATGCCGCTTGCGAATCGGTGACTATGTAGTATGTGTCCGCGGGGAGGCTCAATATGTGTTGGATGGCCAGGGTAACCGCTAGTATCTCGCCCGAGTCGGTGGCTGAAGATGGGGAGGAGATAGAGGCAGCACTTACTATCTCATGAGCGCCGCTAACCACCACCGCCGTGTGTCCGTTTGCCGTGCGAGCCGCGTCCGTGTAGTAGACCCTATCCTCCTCAACCTCGCTGAGAGTGCGATTCAGGTACCTCACCCGTGCCCGCCGGCGACCGGTGTTGCGCTCAGGGTACATGTTGCGTGGAAGGGGATGTACGCGGAGGACTGGCGTTTTTATTCTTTGGGCGCCTTGTGGGGTAGCGTTTCGCAATGGTGCACCAAACTTTTCGCTAAGATCACGATTGCAGCGCACAATGGTTCCACGACATGCTGGCAAGTAATGCGATGGAGATCGTAGCTTCGTATAATCACATTCGCGCTCACGAATCCACGACAAATCACCCGAAGCGGCACAACGAAAACGCGGGATTCACATGAACGCGCCGCACGAACTAAGCAAAACAAAACAAGCAACACAAAAAACGTGACGCCGTTGCCAGGCAGCCAGGCGTCGCCGCCAGGCGGTACCACAAGTAGGCACCGCACCACGATGACAACACTAAAATTGTGCAGCGCCGCGATGAGCGCCCGGGCCGCTGCCGCGAAACGAGAGCGGCGACGTTTCTCCCGCTCAAGCTAACCATCTCCCCGCTGCTTCGCATACACACATGATTCCCTTTAGCGGGAGATGCGGAAGTTTTAGGGGCGAAGCTCCTTAGGGCATAGGCTAGTCCCGCGCCGTCCGTCGTAGCCACCGTATAGTGGAATGTACCCACTACATGTGATAACAATGACGCTGATGACCTTGAAGAATAAGCGCTTTCCGACCACACATTCTCCTTCTGCCATGGATGAAAACGATCGTGAACGCGCTCTCGCCCTCGAAAGGCAAAACGGCAACGCCGACAACAAACGTTCCCCTGAGCTTAACGACATATATGACGAAAACAAAATCAGGGAACCCCCTCCTTGTGGTCCGTAGAGCTCTTGAACAAAATCATCTTCTACCCCATATGTAAATAATAAAACATTGTGTATATACATTATCAATATGTAAATAATGAAACATTGTGTATATACTGTACGTATAAACACCACACCCCCCGCGTCTGTGTGTCAGGTCTTTGTATGATGATCGAGTGGGCAAAATTGACGGAGGATTGACGGTTTACCAGATTACCTCCGGAGCTTCGCCCACTCGCCATCATTCACTTCGTGGATATGGCGTGACTTTTTTTCTGAATTTTTGTGTTATAGTGGCGGAAATTATGTCGTATAATATCCATATAAGATATTATTGTGTGGTGCATCACTTTACGTAAACTAGCAGAATACTGAAACCTGCCGAAAAAAAGTGCACTGAAATAAAACCTGCAGTGAACAAAATATGAGCAAAAGAAAAAGTACCTGCGAAAACTTTTAGTTAGCTATTTATTGTGAACAAGTGTGCGTTGGCTTGTGTGCAGCGAAAGATGTGTTTCCATGTAGCAAAAAATGGTGTCCTTTATTTTCTATGATGTCAACAAGTGTGGTTTCTTGAAAATTCTTTGTTAGGGGCTTGAAATTCCTTCAAAACCCTTGAATTTTTTTCTCAAGCTTGCTCTGGACCCTCTATTCATATTTCCAGTCTATGACAGTCTATCAGTATGGCTACACACGGTAGAGGACATGGCTAAGCAGGCAGACCAGTTTTTAGAAGCTCAAGGGTGGAAGAATTTAGACAAGGGGGGACAGCAACAACCCTAAGGAAGGAGAGTCGGCAAGTGAGGCTCAAACAAGTAAGCCGAGGGCCCAGCAGCGGTGCTTCTTATGCAATCGACTGGGGCATGTAGCCAGGAATTGCAGAATTTACAGTAGTCAACAGGAACCACCAGTAATCTGCCAGTTATGCCAAAAAAAGGGGGCACAGGTCAAGGTCAGGCGAAAATACTGCATGTGCGCTGAAATCCGAAGAAAAACTAGAGGTGGTCAGTACAGTAATGACATGTCGACAGGCAGTGATATGCCAGTAGTAGAAGGAACGGTAAACGGCAAACGAGTGTGTGTTGAGGGACTCTGGAGCAGACACTGTATTAGTGAGAAGTCTGGTAAATGAAAAAGACTTTACGGGGAGAGTAGAAACAGTGGTTCGGGTTGTTGACTGGCATAAGAGAAGCTACGTAAGAAAGAAAAGTGAAGAGTAACGATCGTATGATCGTCAATTGAGCCATCAATGGACACGACAAGGCACTGAGTTCCCGAATTCTGCCAGTCAGCTTCTCCTTAGCCAACCGCCAGTTTTCGGTAGTCAGGCGCCCGGGTTCGAAATGGAAACCAAGATACGAAGCCGTTCTTGCACGGGTAAGCAGTGAACAGGACACGGACTGGAAGGAGCGGAGTTTAGATACATGACTGCGCTTTTCAACCTGTTTATCCTGGCACCGCTCGCCGAGCAGTACTCCTCCATGACGTCCAAGACAGTGCAAATGGTTGCCTCGTCAGGGACGACAATAGAAAGGTCATCTGCGTAAGCAAACAGGTGCGACGGAAGGGGAAACCTACCGATGCTGGTGTCACTGGAAAGCCTCTCTACAGAAGCGGTTCGAACGCGAGCACGTAGAGGGCAGGTGATAGAGGGCCCCCCCTGCCTAATTCCACGACACACGCTGAAAGGCTCCGAGATGCGATCCTGTATCACAACAGCTGAGCTAAGACGAAAATATAGGGCCCTAACTATGCTGATAAACTGGGTGCTAAAACCTGCCTGCTTTAAAACCTTCAAAAGATACTTGTGACTGATAATATCAAAAGCCTTTTCCTGATCAAAGGAGCAAAGAATGCCACTAAGGTTACGTGTATTCGCCCATTCTATCAGATCTCTGATAGGGAAACCATGAAGTTGACAGGATCTACATGGCACGCAGCATGCCTGGTACGGACCCAAAACAGTATTGAATACTGGATTGAGTCGCATGGACAGGCACTTAGCGATTAACTTGTAATCGCAGTTCAAGTTCAGAAGGTTGACGCTCCGCCAGACTCTCAGGTTAGTGCGTCTCGACTCGTCCTTGCACAGGAGAGTGATAAGCCCTTCCCTTTGTGTTGGTAACAGGGTCCCCTCACGGAGAAGCCTGTTTGCCAGATTGGTTAAAGGCTTCCCCAAAACCTTCCAAAAAGTGACGTAAAACTCAACGGTCAGGACGTCCGAGCCTGGGCTGCGATTGCGGTTCATGGATCTGAGGGCTGCTAATACCTCGTCAATAACTGGGGAGTCGCAGATGTCGACATCCTCGTAGCATTTAACGAAAGGAAACGAGTAGGGAGAGGGCGGTGGCTCGGCATAAAGGTTCTTATAGATCCAAGCACAGGCAACCTGGTTGAAATGCAGGACGGAGTATTGGAACTGGCGAGGTAGTTCTATAAGAGATTTCAAAAATGTGCCCTTTCTAGCTACATGCAGGCGGTGGCGGCTCGACGACGGGAGGGGGGGGAAGCCTCAGCTAACTCCGACTCCGTCCTCTCCTTGCTTCATTCTGAAGCCACTTCACTTACTGGCTCCTGCCCTGACAGGGGGAAGCACTCGGCGTCCGTCGAGGTGCCCCCCGGCTGTCGGCTGCGCTGCTCAACTCCTGTGTAGGGGAAGAAACGACAGGCCCGGCAACGGACGAATACGTGCGAACCTTGCAGCCTGACGTAGCATGATCCCCTCCGCAGCGTTTGCATTTTACGTCGCAGGCGGCGGGACCAAACACGCCACAACGCTCGCACTTGGGGTCTTGTAGTCAGCTGCATGGTGCCCCGGCAGAAATCACCTACGACACTGACGCACCACACCGTCGTATTCACACAGCACGATCCTGTCCCTGACCCGCAGAAGGTTTGGGAGGGGCCGTGCCATTTCCATTTTCACTCGACGGACACCGCTCAAGATGCTCTCGAACCCGGGGATGCCTTCGTCAGCAAAGGCCAACACCTTGCCATAGGCACTGAACTCGTATTGGAGTCCAAAGTCATTGTAGTCGGCTGGGTAGCCCAACGCTCGCACGTTCATAGTCCGCACACCGCGGTAGTCAAACTTCACCTCCTTATTGCCAACATTCACGACAGGCTTGGCGAGAAAACGCTCAACAGCCGCCATGTTGGCAAAGCTGACCTCGTACCTACCGGCACCAAAATCCTGCACGCAATTCAGCTCATTGAGCGAGAAGCGTTTAGCCAGCTCCTTGCAAATGTCAACATTGGTGACACCCTTTGGGACACGAAATGTCAGCGGCCGAAGCTGCCAAGGTGCCACCATCGCGGCAAGTGTACCACGAGGCGGCTACGCCAGAAAACAAGCTATCCTACCAGAGAAAAATCTATGGTAAAATCTAGCCTATCCTGACGAAAAAAGCGTCAAAAAGGAGGGAAAAACCTAACCGAAAACTGCGAAACAGTGACGAAAGTCCGGTACGGAAGCCCGCCTGGTCAGCGAATGCAATAGGCCGCGAGGAGTTACGGAGTCACCCTCTATTGGACGCGCCTCGATTGCGTGCTAGGCAGGATACCGCCGCGCGCTCCCCATAGGATTTGCTGTCGGCGCTCTACAAAACACCTCACGGAAGTGCGACAGGACACTTCTGTGCGTACTCTCGAAGCGAAATATGTTATTTACTTTTAAAACAATTTTCGACGAACACAAAGCACAACATAATTTACAGAAGCTGTCTCTTTGCAGAAAACGGAGCGTCCGCAACAACTATTGTTGCGCGGACGCTATCAGAGTAGTTCAAAAACAATTTTGTTACAACTGCGACTACGGCTTGCCTATGGCAACTTGTGATGTGCCACCCCTACGATTCAGCGTTTTTAGTTTTTTTTTTCGGTGAAAATACGTGCATGTTTCAATGTCGTTTGACGTGTTGCCTCGCACTGCATATTGATCACTCTTCTAAGAGAGCAGTTCCCGCCGCTTCTGTTATTTCAGTGTGTTTGTTTCGTTTGGTGCTCACACAAAACGTGAGAAAATGCGATGCCTTTTTTAACATGCTCCGTAATTATCGTTCCCTTTGCATTCCACTGAACTTTCCACTCTCTGCCATCAACAAATTCATAGACCAAAGCTTCACCACTTCGAGATTGCTGGTGGAAGGCGAACTGGTCTACGAGGCCATGTAGTAGCATGCAACGCCAAGGAAACGAAAAAAATACAGTAACGTTCGCCGGACTTCTTCTGCAAACGTCGATGTGAACGAGGACCCACATGAACTTGAAATAGCGGTGAAAGAAAGAGAAGTTAATGAAAAGAAAAAAGAAGTGAAAGTTAGTGAAAGAAAGAGATGACATGGCGGCAGAGTTCCCGACCCATGTTGCCAGACTGAATTTTCTAAAGGGTCTATTATGGCAGGTAGTGCATTACCTACACGAATCAAATGTGCATCCAAATATGAAACGAAAAAAATAAAATGTGACACTAGCTGCTCGTGGGAGCTTGTTGAGCAGCTGCTCTTGGAGCCGCATGGTTCAGGGACCTCAGCTGGACATTTTCAGACTGGAGCTTCTGGTGCTCCACCTCCAACTCCTGGCAGTTGGAGCGCTGCTCCATCTCCTCATTCACGGCCTTCTTGGCCGCCTGCCTTAATTTTTTTACATTTAAATAGGTGTGAAATTTGAATAAGCATTGAAGTGCAAGTATTATATAATCTTCAAAATCACAGAAATATGGCCACAACAGAACATATGCCAACTAAAACTATTTTAGGGCATGCCAAGATAACATACGCAAGGTGCCTGCACTAAGACTCAATCGTGTTGCAATCGTGTGGCACCCGTATCGTACTATACAGTAAAAACTCGGTAATTACAACTTACAGTTAAGTTGAACTGACGCCCTGGCCTTGGCACAGCCCTGTGTATTTCTATGGGGCAAAACTCACGATATTCGAACGCGTCAGCATCCACAATGGTAAATTCGAACTGTGAGCCCATGGTTTTCATCGCTCCGTGCAGAAGTCAGCCCCGAGTGATCACAATGCGTTGCAAAACCAAAACAAACCAAATTTACTAGAGATGCAAAACAAAGAAACAGCAGCATTTCTCAGCAGATGACAGTTTGGACGCTGTTGGAGCTTTTGGGCAAGCTGCAGACGACGCTCATGGAGTCGAGACGGAAGAAATGCAAGCTAAGGCAAGTTACAGATTACTTTTAATTTTGATTGCGTTAACTCTGCCATGTAAATGAGCATGTTTTGGAGCATAAATATAGCGTCGTATATTTCGACATTGAGGTTCACTGCTCATATGAATGTTCGGGTGGTTGTTTCTGGTGCATCAATGTTCTGTTCGCTTTAGAAATCAGAACTTAATTTCCAAAAACGCCCACGACAAACGACTAGCATCACCTAATTTGTGATAATGAGCCCACAGGTGGCTTTGGGTTCTGCCTGCGCAGTGTGGCTTGATGCTCATTCATTCTAGTGTCCGCCCACTAATTCAAACTCCAATTAATTCGAAGAATTTTATAGTCCCTTTCGAGTTCTAATTAACGAGCTTTTACTGTATATGGTGGCTCGCCAGCAGACAGTGCACTCCACTCGCGGTCAACATGCAAAAATTTCTCATTTTATTGGGTTTCATTCTATTGCTGCAAGCATCGGTTAATTTTTTTTTACTGTGCAGTGCAAAAGTGCAACTATGAACTCTGAATAGTTAGGAGCTGAGCCAAAGTATGCCAATGTCCAAATGTACGTGCAAGCACACATACTTGGATATCTGGCACAGGTATGGTGCGACCCCCGACGATGCCGAGCCTAACTGGAGACCCACAAACATAACACTGTAAAGACTTACCCGCTTACTGACTGTGTAAAGCACTGGCAGTTAGATAATTATCAACTCGCTGTGTTCTCACTGTTTCCTTTTTTTTTTGTAATCCAGATGCTCCTCTGGTTAACCTCCCTGAAGTTGAATTAATGTTGCAAATGCTTGCACAGGGACAAAGAACACAGGACGCGGACAATCATTTGGGCCATCGATTCAATTTCAGCCATGTACCAGCAAGCCTGACAGGAAATGCCACCAAATGTAAGGGCTAGTTTTTTTAGGAAACGAGCCCTTAAATTTCCACGTCCTTCATTCATAGTGGCGGTCACGTTATGGCAGACTTTATGCCTTCAGGGCGTGTTATTCGGAGGTTGCAGGTTTGGTCCCTGCCAGCAACAAGTTATCTTTTCGTCCATTTTTTTCTTTCTTCACATTTACATCATACTTACTACAAATAACATACCCTATAGTTTCATTGGCATCATTGTCTGTTCTCATTAATATTGCATCTAACAAAGAAAAAAAAACGAGCCCTTACATTTCCACATCCTTCCTGCCCTTTCATGTTGCACATACACACTGTTACAATGTTGTAGTTTGACTGCTTGCACTTCTGAACCTGGTACTTTACAAATGATACGAAGCAAAAATGTTTCCTCATGCCTAATACTGTGGCTGCTTCAAGACTCACAGAAATCGTCGCCTCAGTCACACGATGACAAGAACAGAATCGTAGCCACTGGCGAAATTCGCATAGTGAAGCGAGCTTTTCAGACCATGTTTGTACTCCTGGAAGCTCCTTCATGAATTGCTACACTTGATGAGCAATGTAGTTTGACGATCTAGGAAACAAGCAACTCGCAGCACTGAACAACCGATTAAACAGCAGTGCTCGCAGCATGGTAGACGGTGGCCAGCGACGCCGCTGGTTTTCGCGGTCACCTGTCAATTTTGAAGACATGTTTGAACTGCGCGAAGAAGACACCACGAATAGAACACGCACACACGAAGCGCAGTCTTCCAACTGTGTTTATTTCTTGAAGGTACAACATTTATAAATTTTGACAAGGAGCAATTGCACAGATAACCTTACATTTTGCGGAAATGTGGCCAGACCACTTGCACATTACAATCTCTGAAAGATCCTAAGGTGCCTGTAAGAAATCTTTTCATATGTGATAAAGATAATGAGGATAATGAGACATTAGGATCCTTCAGAGATTGTAACGCGCACGTGGTCTTGCTACATTTTCGCACAATGTAAGGTTATTGGTGCGATTGCTCCTTGTCGAAATTTATAAATGTTGTACCTTCAAGAAATAAACACAGTTGGACGTCTGTGCTTCGTGTGTGCGTGTTCTAAGTGTCTAACGTGGTGTCTTCTTCGCGCAGTTTAAACGTGTCTTCAAAATCGATTAACCAACTAGCCCATCAATGTGCATTACACCTGTCAATATTTGTTCATGAACAGGCTGAGCTCGTCATTGAGCCCTTGAGTGATCTTCGAAATAGAGACTGCCTTTGATCGTAACATGAAAGCATATAATGAAGCATCCGTCTCGTGCTGGGGCAAATGAATTTCATTGCCGCTATTAACGAATCAGTAGCCCCTGATTAAGAGCACAGAACAAAGGTACGCTAACTTTCTGTCACCACTCTCTTGATTAGATATATGACTAGCCAGGTAATGGATTTCGTTACAAGGCTGATTAACACAGTCTTATTCATTTAGATTACTGTAACCAGCAGCAGAACAGTAAGCCACATTGACCTAAAACACTTTCAAAGCAAACAAATATAAAGTTCTCATTACCTCTTTGGTAGATCTTTCTGGGCCCCTCTTGCTTTTCTTTCCATGACGCGCACGCCTCGAACTTATGTACAGGTCCGTTTCTTCTTTGGACTCTGCATAAAATGATAGATTAATCCCTTAAGTGCTTTATTTTTTTTAACATTTCCCGACCAAAAGTGCCTATTTTTTTATTGCTGATTTCGAATACGATTGTACTAAAAACCATCTAGTTGATGTTCAAAAATATTTGTACCACATATTTGCTCAAATCAACACAATAAAGTTCATAAAGTTGCAGACGCCACATCTTTTTTCACTTGTGTAGGCTAAGCAGCCTTGGGTTATTTCACTCGGGAAGCTTCGGAACTGTGTGGAAAATTTCAAAACACAGAATAACGCAAAGCGTCTTCACTGGCGAGCACTCGTGATGTTTGCTTCCAAGCTGTCTTCATCATCACCAGATGAGCTGCTCAATTCATCGTCATCGCTGCCTTGTCTTCCGGACAAAAGATAAACATCTCTCGAAGAAGATGACGAAAATGAAAAGCTTTATTTTCGTGTTGACGGGCCAGCTATGCATGGGTCGCCGGCACCGCACGCCATATTTTCATACAAAAGCCGCGCTCCTGCCACAGGAGAAAACTAATTGGTCGAGTAAAAGCTGACATCTAGTGGATGACACGCAATCTAAGCCTTAGACGAGCGCTTCTCGTCCTGAACACTACAGGGGAGTACGTATTAAGGCGAAAGCCTTTAATGTCTCATGCTCACGTCCGTCCGGTGTCCATCCGTCCGGTGTCCGTCCGGCGTCCGTCCACAACCCCACTGCGCATGCGCCAACCCATTAAAAAAATAAAAACAAAAAAACCTCCTCTCCACCTCTCTCTCCACTAGGCATCCCTCCCCGCGGAGGCCGCACCCTCACTGCGCATGCGCGTCCCTTCCCTCTCTCCCCTCCTACGCTCCCCCCTCTCTCCTCTAGGCATCCCTGCCCGCGGCGTCCACACCCCCCACTGCGCATGCGCGTCTTCCCCTCTCCTACGCTCCCTCTCTCTCGCCTCGCGAAGCCGACGCAGGCAGCGTCTGCTAGCTAGTTTCTTGGTTGAAAAAACCGACTGCTCGCGCTGCACAACCGTTCACTGGCCACCCCGTATATATGGCAATGGATCTTCACCTGCAAGTTGGTGCCTGTGGGAGATTTCTCCTGTGCGTTGTCGAACGATAAAAAATTCGCAGCGTGCGCGTTAACTAAAAGCGGACTGCGGGTCTCTGTGTCCAGTCCGAGTCGTCTGTCTCTCATTGCCCATTAACAGCGATTCGGATGTTCCAGTAGGAAACGCCGGTCCATCACTGCGTGCTTTCCGCCCCCCAGGTTTCTCTCCTGTGCAACGCTGCGATGAGCGCCAGCGTCAACGCCGCCGCCAGTGTAAGCGTTAGCGCCCGCTGCTTCGCGTCTACACATGGTTCCCTTTAGCGGGAGATGGTGTAATCTTTAAGGCGAAAGCATTTAATGTCTCATGCTCACGTTCGTCCGGTGTCCATCCGACCTCCGTCCGGCGTCCGTCCGTCCGTCTGTCCGTCCGTCTGTTTGTCTGTTGTCCGTCCATCCATCCGTCTGTCCGCCCGTCCGTCCGTCTATCCGTCCGTCCGTCCATCCGAGCTCTGGCACGGAGCCAGGTGGCCGCCGGAATGCGCAAACGGACACCGGTTGCGTCGGACTCTACAGCGCTCGCTCTTTGCTTGCGTAGCGTCGCTGTGCCCAGCGTTTGCAATCATTCTGACCGACGCCGTCTCAATGGACCCAGTCATTCACGGAATACACTTTCCAATTTACAAAGGGTCCGTCAATTTAAGAGATGGAACGCGGATGGCGTTGCGCGATGCGCAAAGCGCGAGAAAATACTAACGCATGCGAACGAAGGAAGATGAGTCTCGCGTCTCGCTGCGATTCGCGGTAAAAAATTAAAGAAGAAAACACGCACCCATTCGGTTTGTGTTTTATCCCACTGAGAGTGTAAAAGAAAAAGGACATGGCATAATCAGTGGAATGGCCACACGCTTTCGCCGAACACACTTTGGAATGTACAAAGTGTCCTTCAATTTTTCCGCTAGGAAGACCTCTGCTCGTCCAAAGCGCTTTGGGGACAGTTTGGGCAGGACGAGCTCTGCTCGTCCAAAGCACTTAAGGGGTAAAGCATGCCACATTTAATAAGAAGTCAGTTGTAAATGACACTTGCTGCATTTGTACGAACCTACGTGCAATGACAGACCTCGAGAATTAGGTTGTTTTGGTAAGAATGATGACCAACATTGCAAGGAATTCAGTTCTTTTTCTAGTGGTATATTTGTGCAGTTAAGGTTATCCAGACAGGCCAAATCAAAAAGTTCAGTTTTATCACAAAATGATTGATACGACTATGTTTCAAACGCTGCAATAATAGTGTTAGCCTTGTGCAAGTGAAAGACTCAGGGCTGGGAAGTATCGAAGATACATGTATCTTAGATACTATCTTAGATCCTCTTTGGGTATCCTGTATCTGTATCGCGATACGTCTCGCAAAATGAGTATCGGTATCTGTATTTCCGATACATACAATAATGTATCGTGTATCTTAAAATACAAGATACTGCTATAGAAACCGCACCCTGCGAAACCACAAACATGATCTGAACTCTGCTTCCCAAGCTGATGCTGCTGCCACTTTACCACCTGAATAAAGCTAACGACAGCGATATTCCTTTGTCTTATTGCCAGAGTGCTCGAGTGAGCGTAGGAAATAAGGTCTATACGCGTCTCTACTGGTGGAGCAGAGTCACTCCAGTTGAAAATCCCACCAGAGTGTGTTTGGTGTGTTTTGGTGTTAACATCAGAATACACTGGTGTGTTCTGGTGGACACACCAGCCTGGTGGGATGTGTTCTGGTGGGAACACCAGCCTGCTGGGATGTGTTCTGGTGGGAACACCAGCCTGGTGGGATGTATTCTGGTGGACACACCAGCCTGGTGTGGTGTTTAGCCAAAACCACACCGGGTTGGTACGGTAGTAGACTTTTAGTAAAAAAAAATGGAGCTCACAGGCTGCTCA
The DNA here is from genome assembly GCA_030522465.1 of Rhipicephalus appendiculatus. Classification (NCBI taxonomy): domain Eukaryota; kingdom Metazoa; phylum Arthropoda; class Arachnida; order Ixodida; family Ixodidae; genus Rhipicephalus; species Rhipicephalus appendiculatus. The sequence goes on along the minus strand of JALIZH010014184.1, from coordinate 19,707 downwards.
AGAAACTCCCTAAAATTTTCCTCAACCAGACTCACTCAGACTCACTCACCAAAATATTACTTAGCCGGACTCATTCAGACTCGTGGCTGGATCCGAATCTCAGCGAGTCGACTCATGACTACGTTAACTTATAATTAGCTTTTCCGACCTGGGTGTCAATGCTATTGTTTCCTTGGCATCTCTTAACGCCCTCCACACACTGGAGCCAGGAAGCATGTATAACATATTTTACTTTGGTTTTAAAGATTTTGTCGACCAGCATCTGCAAGGACAAACCCACCGTAATAGACCTTATCATGACGAGATAGCACCGCTCGCTGGATTTGCAAGTGCTGCGTCTGAGATGCAACCAAAATTGCTGTTGGAGCCGCTGCATGTCAATTCACCTTTCATTGTATACGTGCAACACGTACAACCAACAGCAACCTACAGAGTGCTGCAAGAATATCAAGTGTTACTATCCCCTCGTGACTTAGACCTGCGTCGCACTGTTCACACGTCACTATGATAACACCTCCTCGATATCGAAACCAAAAATGTTTTTTTAAGAAAGCGGTATTAAAAGTATATGAAAGGCGCTCGGAACAACTATACATTTTTTAGTGTTCGTGACACCAGAACTTTTATTAAGAGCAACAATACGAAAACTGCTAAAATATGTGTCACTACTCCTTTAACGCTATCTAACATAATAGGTGCCCTCCACTGCCCCTTTTGATCTCGTACCTTCAGATATCAGTTATTAGTGGTTGCAATCCAGTTAAGCACATTTTTATTGAAAGACAACTCACACGAGATCATGGGCATCGGCAGGGGGTCAAAAAGGGGCACTTGCCCCCCTCAAGCCACTCAAGCACTTCCCCACACCCAAGCTATCCCAGTGCTATCCCCCCTCTCCCAGTCGCGATGCAACAATGGTTTGCACTCCCAAGAGAAAATTATGCCGACGACCATGCACGAGATACTTTTATCAATAACTTCCCGTGAAAGAGATTGCGCGCTGAGATGAAGGCAACCCACCTTCCATAACTCATGCCTCTGATCAATAAGTATTTAGCTGGAGTATGAACTCTCATGCATTGAAGTATGCCAGTAGACACAGGTATAAATATGAGCCGACATAAGGCTGATAGTAATGAAGTTGAGTAGATAGGACCATAAGTTGGCAAAAAAAATGGAGCTCACACAGGCTCACTCAAGAAATATATTTTGGTGCTTATGGCTCACTCGAACTCAGACTCACCAAAATTTTTCTCAACCGCACTCACTCGGACTAAATCTTGCCAAAATATTACTTTCCTGAACGCACTCCGCCTCAGACTTGCTGCTTCATCTGAATATGAGCGAGTTGACTAATGAGTGAGTTTGCTGACCTATGTATATCGCTCTCTGGTATGCTGTATTCTCTTGGACAAACCACATCCTCATGTGGCACCACTCAGCTAGTCTGGCCAGGTGCTCTCCAGAGCATTAAAGAACACGAGACAGCCCTACAATTTACTGTGAACACGAAATCTGTACACATTGTGGAACTGATGACAAACAAAAGGCACAGAAACTGAAGCCAAACAGCAGTGTGTATACTTTATTTCAGAATACATGTTTAATTACACCAACACAAAGCTTTTGTACTACAATTTATATGTACAAGATACTATATAAACTGTCGTAGGCAAATGTTCATGTTTGATCATAGCAACGAAATAATCGAAAAGTTCAACAGAACGTTGTGCAAATTAGGTACTTGAATATAAAAGCACCCAAATTCTGCATTGTATTGTATTGTTGCATTGCCCTCACATAGGAATAAATATTGAAAACTCGATTTGAAACAGTCATTAATACCAAGAGGGTGTGCATGTTTGGTTCGCGGCAAACACATATCCGTATATATGCGAGAGGGGGAAATTGACGTGGCATCCTAGGTCCAATGACAGCAATGGATATGGCGTTCAACAGTGCAGCACATTGCACAATGTGGAGAGCCACACAATCATTGTGAAAATGCATGAAAGTTTCTTGTCTTTTCTACGTGAAGACATGACTGTCCCATGAGTACAAGCTTCTATTGACTGCAGTGCCAACAGGTGCTGCAGATTGCAAATCAAACAACTTTATATCTGGGGCTTCAAAGGCTCACCAAGACTTTAAAAAGAGCATAGATGATATGGCTTAGAGTTAGTGAAATGTGCATTAAAAGGTAATGATGCAAAAATTTTCAGTTGTCGTTCTTTTTAGCGTCAAATGAAAGACCAAGCCCTCAAGAGCCAAGAAGGTGCGCTAGTAAGCATGAGTGCACCCTGAAAAATGAAGTACACGTTAGTATTAGTTCCTACTGAACCCTGACGCCACGACATGATACAAGCTTCTCACCACATCCTCGCCCAAGCTCATGATATTGTGACGTTTCCGCGGTTGGCTCTGTTGGTGACGCACAAGTAGCCATTTTGTCTGTTTTGGTCCCTGACACCATCAACACTGCTGATACTGGTGCGTGAGGCAACCAGAACTTGTGGCCTGACACCCCACTAGGGTCAATGTCACAAGGTAAACCAAGCTAAAGTTAACTTTAAATGTTTCCCGAGTTTCACACTAGCTCATAGTCATCTCCACATAAAAGAAATTTGTATAACAAAGCAAAGTCAGCCTTGAAAATTGGTGTTGGTACTTCTTTCAATGGATGAAAACTATCGTTTCCAAATATTGCATTACGCAGCTTCAGCAAGCCATCCACTTGTATCCATTGCAGTCCAGTCGTTACAACAAAATCAAGAACTAGCACATAACTTGCAATCTGCTCACAGAGAGGCCAGGAGGCATTGTGGCTCAATTTCTTGCCATACAATAAAGATCAGCATCAGGGTTGATGACTCGAGCATCTTCAGGAGCCTCTTGACTACTTTCCAAATTACCATGGACTTTGCTGACTGTTCCAGAAAATTCATCCTGTGCATTTGGTTCATCTTCGAGCCCAACAATGTCCTCAGCAAGCTCATTTGAACTCGACTGCATAGAAAAAAAAAGAGAAACAAAACAGCAGTGAGACGGTATTCAGAAGTTATTCATTAACGTTAAATCATAAAGTGTAAGAGGCACAAAAGCAAATTTGCAGACAAAGCAACAAGCGACATGACTGAGTTAGCTTTTGCCTAGAAGTTGAAACCCACGAAAGCGGCAGCTGTCCAATGTTGCCGGTATGAAGGCAGCAGTACCCAATGAAGCTGGCATGACACGTGCTCTAACAAGTTAACCATATTTGTTTTTTTTTGCTGTTTGCTTCTTCCACGTGACAACCAGTAGTACGTTATATAATGTACATACTATTCCAACTTTGTGCTACTGACTGGTCTCTCATAGCAATTCTGGCTAACGAGCAATGTATTCTAGATTTCTGCAACTGAGCAATCTAGCAAGAGAAACGAGTGATCTGGTCATGCGACAGTCCATTTCGTTGCGTGTCACTTTTGAATGCAAAATAGCTCTGATGATATTTGGGCTTCAAGCACTCGCAGCATGACAGCTAGCAGATGTGAAATTGACAATGATTACAGCAAAGTGATGCGAGCACAAAGAGATCACAGATGCTGTAATACCGAACAAGTCATGAGAACAAACCATTCATGGTTCTGGCAAGAAAAGCGTATTAATAAATCTTATCTGCACCAATTTACTCTCACTATCATCGTCCTTTTGACAGCTGCTCAGAATTTTCAATAGCAAGCAATACCAAATGAAAGGGTTAACATCCCAGCACAGCTCATTTATTATTCCTTGAAAGGATTTTTTATTGGGATAGTTTTTTACACGTGAAAAGTACACAGTAGCTTAAACGGAAATACAGGCCAGGAATCATTGTTCCCGTCTCAGCTTGCACTACTGAGCATTACTACATTCATTTCATTAAATCAGGGACATTTGCTCAATGTAGGTGCAATCCTGTTTCAGAAGCCTCTGCATAGCACTAATGTGTAAATGTTTGTATGAACACAGCCAGTAACTCAATTTCTTTGTTGAAATGTGTCCCTCATTGCAAGTGCATGGAACATTCCTCGCACACCTGGTGTCTTAGATTTGCTACTAATGAATGATACCCGAGCCAAATGAGCACTTTTGAAAGGCCATCCAGTCGATGACCACCGAAACATTACTATTACCTCTATCAACACCGTGCAATTGCCTGTCAGGTGGTTGCATTTGCGTGCCAGGTGCTTATTACTTCATTCTTCGTCGGCAGAAAGGAAGGAAAAAATAGGGTACAAAAATAGGGAACAAAATCCGTTGTTTAAATCTTCATATTATAAGCAAGCCAAGTGGAAACAAAACTGTCCTACATTTGCAGTAGAAAACAGCGCTACAAGACGGGACGAAGAAAGGACACAAACCACGGCGCTGACTAACAACCAAATGTGCTTTATTCTGCCAGTCCACATATATATGCTCCGCCACAATCTCAAGAAAACGGAAAAGCAAAAAAAAACAAAAACACCAAAAATGATGATCAGCCTGCGCAGAGGCAATAAAACGCTCAATCTGACAGAAATGTTATCTCCTTTGGAAGGAGTGAAATCGAGGGGAGGCTAACATATGCCTCGCCGCCGTTATGGATGTGATACGCTTCAGAAATGAGACGCGCGCGTTCATCATGGTATTTTGACAGGAAAATCGAATCTTTAAAAGATGGCTGGCAACCGCAATCATTACAATGAATAGACAGTTGGCTCTCTCTAGCTTGTTTACTGACCTTGTTTGCGTGCTCGCGCATGCGGTCATTAGCGCAGCGGCCAGTTTGACCCACATAGTAACGCCCGCAAGAAAGCGGAATCTTGGTACACCACACCCTCGCAACATTCAACAAACTTTTGCCGGTGCTTCTTACTACATCTTTTCGTCTTGGTCTCTCGGTTAACTTGCTGACACAGGCTACCAAGTTTATTTCTGGCCGAAAACAACAACCTAACGCCTGCCCTGCTGACCACTTTCTTAAGATTATGTCCCACCTTGTGCACATAAGGTATGACCGCCACTGATTGATGCGGGGGGTGTCGCCATGTGTTAGCCTCCCCTCGATTTCACTTCTTCCGAAGGAGATAACATTTCTGTCAGATTGAGCGTTTTGTTGCCTCTGCGCAGGCCTGATCATCATTTTTGGTGTTTTTGCTTTTTTTGCTTTTCCGTTTTCTTGAGATTGTGGCGGAGCATATATATGTGGACTGGCAGAATAAAGCACATTTGGTTGTTAGTCAGCGCCGTGGTTTGTGTCCTTTCTTCGTCCCGTCTTGTAGCGCTGTTTTCTACTGCAAATCATGAACCAACCAGCCCAAATGCGTACTCTACTGCTGTCCTAGATGTGGCAACACTTGTGCGAGTTAGCAGACGACGAAAAAAAAAGCAAAAGAACTTCCTCGCAAGCCCACGTGGACAAGAGTTGAAGAGAACGGGCGGCAGTGGTACTGCGCAGGCATTAAATCCTAGATATCGCCCCTCATGTATTAACCGCCAGTTTCGTGGCCAATCCCCCCGCAGTAAGAGCCGAAATTCAAGGGCAAGCAAGTACTCCCTCCCTCTCGCCCCTCCCTCGCGGTATGCGTACTGACAGCCCCCCCCCCCCCCCCCAAAAAAAAAATGCACACTACCCAAACACTTCCTCTCTTTAACATACAGGCACCGACCCCGTGTTCTTTCAGCGCCCCCCGCCCCCCCTTGACGCAGCGCTGTGCTCCCTATTGGGCTGCAGAGTTAGGCTTTATTACCATAATTAACACTACTACTACTCACCCCTCCCTCCCGCATTTGTGGGATCGAAATTCTGGACAAAACGCTCGCACCGCGCGCCCAGCTGATAAATAGATGTGAAACAGCTGACTGCATTGCCCCCGAGGAGGAAAGCTGTCATTTACGACGAAAGAAGCTGTTGCCTCACATGAGCGCGAACGTAACCGGCTCCGTGTGCGAAGAATTGACATTGATAATGCCGGGCGCCGAGAGTCATTTTAAAATAGAACTTACCTGAGAAGCATCCAGAGTAGCAGACGATTCTTGTTCTGGCTCCACACAATCTGTAGAGGAACTTCGATGTTGAGTCGGTTCCAAATAGAACCGATAACGCCAGCTCGGAAGTGGAACTGGTGGAACCGACTACCGTGACGGGCCAACACTGCCAACACCTCGACGGGCGCGGGCCCGGACCCCGGGGCCGTCACTTCTGTACTGACGGAAGTACGATTAACACACACAGAACACGCAACGTATATACGATATCGTACAAATTTGGTTGTTAATCACTCTGCAGCCGACTGCTTTAGTGGCGTAGTGTGTAAGACCGCTGCACGGTAAGTGGAGGCGGTTCGCGACGTCGCGACGTCGCGAATCTCGCTGATTCTTATCTTTTTTTTTTAGTGCTCTTGTTTTCTTTTTCTTTTTTTTACATTGTGTGACTACTAACCGGACAGCGAAAAGTGCGCCAGCTATGCTGGCAACCGCGTGGCCGCCATATTGAAGGCCGGCGTTCCGTCCAGTACGCGTCCAGTGCATTGATTCCGCCGTTGCCCGTCCGGTGCCTACAAGCTATCTTCGGCAATCAGCTGTCTTTGTAGCTCGGAGTATCAACTGGAGTTACTGACTGTGAAGCTGCTGCAGCCATGGGCGATGCGCGCTCGGTTCCCTTGAGCGCGTACGCCGAGAACTTGGATGCCGATGCCAAGGCAGCGGTACAAGGACAAAGTGATTCTCTGCGGTGGCGTGGACCCGCTCATCCTCACGAGCAAAGAAGCCGCATTTGATATCGAACTCGTCCCGAAGGTGGAACTCTCGGACATTAAGGACTACTTGGTACACACGACAAGTTTCGTGACACACGAACAGCTGAAGGGCGAAAAAAGTCTTTGGAAGCCCAAAATTATTTGACAAGTGGGTTTGTCAAGGAGCCATTGCTCAAAAGCCACGGCGACTGCGTTGTTGTGCGCGCAAAGGTAAGATAATCTTTGGTGTCTTGAAGTTATATTCCAGCTGTAAGCGCGAGAGTTTACCAATTAATTTGATGACAGTGCGGTTCTCTACGAATGTGGTTGAAGCTGCGGGCTCAACAGCGCTTGCGAAGTAACGTACGTTAAAGCACCGTTGCACGGGGCACTTTCGATTGCGGTCGAGTGCAAACGAGACTAAAGTTGCGACGTGATTGACTCGCCCTCAGCTTTGATCGATGGCGATAAAAGGTCGTCCCTAGGGCGTAAAATTCACGAGACCGAGCTTACAAGTCGCCTGTGCTTTGATGCAACAGTACTGAAGCTACCTGCCAGAAGGCCACTTTTGCGAAAAAAAACAAAAGGATGTGCGTGTCATTTTAGCTCGCAATGTACCGCGCATGTGCAAATATGGACGTTGAGTACTGTGTTGTGTCGTGTTTTTCGCGGACGTCTATGTTCTGCACTGAAACTGAATGCATTTATTGTGTGATTGCGATTTTTTATCATCGTGTTTCGTTCGCGTCTGATTGAATGGCTTTCCTTTTCTACACAACGCTGTCAGAATCCGAACTAAACTGAGTTTACATTCGCAGGTAAACCACTCTCAGGCGCTTACCACACAGCCTTTGGAGACATGGCTTTTAATCAAGAAGGATGGCGCTGTCAAGGCAGCACATTGCACGTGTATGGCAGGCCTCGGGGAGGCATGTTCACACATTGGTGCTTTACTGTTTTATTTAGAGGCAGCTGCCAACTTTCGTGACAGCCAAGCGTGCACCGACAAAGACAATGCGTGGCTGCCTCCGTACCTGAACAGCGTGCCTTGCCTGCCAGTTTCACACATTGACTTTGCGTCTGTGATCGCAAAGAAAAGGCGGCTTCACGAATAGCTAGCACCACCATCCAAAGAAAAAAAACGCTTGATATTGGGAAGCCTACCCAGAGTGAGTGGACAGCATTCCTCAACAGTGTCAAGGAGGCCGGGGCGCAGTCTGCAGTATTGGCAGTGACGAAAGGTTACAATGAGGACTTCATCCCCGTCTCTGTCAAGTACTCAAATGCTCTCCTTGGGCAAATGGCTAGGGATAAGCCATCATCATGGGATGCCGTGCTGGCAGAATGTGAAATGTTTGCTCAGGCATTCGTTGTGGAGCCAAAGGTATTTAATTCTTCGCCATGGAGCAGTACTATTTTTCACCAGAATGATGGTGCCCAGTCTTGTTTGTTCTGTTCGTCTTTGCCCTATAATATAGCACATCTTTATACCCACAAAATACAATGACCCTTATAATGACTGCTTTGAGACATACCAACTATGCCGTGAGCATTACAGTACACCACCTTTACAATGAAGTGACTATGTCAAAGCATTCTGAGTTTTGCACACCGTCATAACGGTTTGACTGTATGACAAATTGATTGTCCAGAAGCACACTGTTTATAATGTATTTCAGTACGACATGAAATGCAGTTGGGAGGCACAGCAAGCAGTGCAACTGTATGAGAATCATGTTATCAAGAGGTTTGTTTCATTTCCAGAGGTGAACAACAGCAGATATTCCATGTGTTTTTCTTAAGCACCACTTGCTTGCTTGAAAAACCTTTATTGGTGGTGCAAAAGGAGGAAGTTTGAGGAGGCCCAGAAAGGGCCACCCCTCACAATCACTAGGTGGGCTCCTCATTACAGGAGCCCATTGGCGACCGCCGCAACTCGGGCTCTGTCGACCATGGCCTTCTGGCTCTCCAGGTCGGAGCAGCCGAGCAGGGCTGCCTCCCAGTCCTCCCGGGTGGCGTTTGGTTTTGGGGCGAGGTTCGGGGTTGATTGGCATGCCCACACCATGTGGAAAATGTCCGAAGACGTCTCCGCACAGTGCGGGCACTTTCCTGTACAAGCAGGATCAAAGTGTTTCAAAACTGCCGGGCACAGCAGTCTTTTGGTGTAAAGGCGGAGGAGTGTGCGCTCCTCTGCCTTTGTAAGGCCCTTACAGGGCTTAGGATAAATTGCGTGGCCGAATTGGTATAATTGAGTAATCTCTCGAAAAGTGAAGGCCGGATTGGGTTCGGGATCCAATTCAGAAGAGTCGAAAGGCGTTGCCCGGAGAGTCAGCGCGCGGGCAGCGGCGTCAGCCGTTTCGTTGCCTTCGAGGCCCGTATGAGCGGGCGCCCATATGATCATTCGGGACGAGGGGGGCCCCGACGTAATTACTATTTTGGAGGATGCGATACGCAAGGTGAGGAATCCACCCCTGTTCAATGTTGCTGCAGGCCCCTCTCGAGTCGGTGATGATGACGCGCGAGTCCAGGTCTGCGGCGGCTAGTGCGATGGCGACTTCTTCCGCGTGTGTTATGTTTGGAGCTCTGAATGTTAGGCCATTCACCGCGACGTTTTGGTGGATGACTGCGGCCGTGTACCACCCCCCCATGGATGAGGGCCGGAGGCGTCCACGTAAAAAAATGCCGTGTTTGTTCCCATAGTGGCGGGCCAGTGCCTCCGCCCGCGCAAGGTGCCTGCCACTGTGGTCGTCACGTGTCATGTTGGCTGGAAGAGGGCGCACGTGCAGGGCGTATCTCCAGACTTCGGGGATGCGTACGCGCTCTTCCGTCAATGTTGTAGTGTGGTGGATGTGTAGCCGGGCTAATAGGCGGCGTCCCGACGTCGTCTGTGAAAGTCTTGTGTATTGATTAGTCAAGTGTGCCTCCCGAAGCTCTGCGAAAGTATTTACCATCCCCAGGCCCATGAGGCGCTGGTTGGAAGTGGTTATCGGGAGATCGAGAGCACGCTTGTATATTTTCCTGAGAATCACCTCAAGGGCGTTCTCGTGAAATTTGCGCAGGTGGAGGTAAGGAGTCGAGTAGAGTACTCGACTGGTCACGAATGCATGCGCCAACCGCAGGGCGTCTTTGCACCGTAACCCCCCGCGTTTGTTGGAAACCCGGCGGACCATCCGGCCCACCTGGTCCCCCACCTTACGCAGTTTAGCTATTGTCGTATCAACTCGTTTTTGTGTGTGGATAAAGAGACCAAGCACTCGGATCTCATCGTGTTCTGGTATCGGGCCGCTGGGCAGGGATATTTTAATTTTAGTGGTGCACTTAGACGATGGACGAATGTGCACAAATTCGGATTTGGACGGGGAGCATTGAAGGCCGCAGCGACGGGCGTAGGCGTCCACGATCTCCGCCGCTTGCTGCAGGTTGGCCTCAATGTCTCCAACCAATCCGTGTTTGGCCCAAATGGTTATGTCATCGGCGTACAGCGCATGCTGGACACCGTCGACATTTGCCAGCTGAGCCGGAAGTTTCATCATGGCCAGATTAAAAAGTAACGGCGAGAGGACCGCGCCCTGTGGAGTTCCTCTCGTTCCCAGCGGATAGGGGCCATGTTCTTCATCTTGTATTCGGATGAAAGATTGTCGATCCGAGAGAAATTGTTTGATATACTGGAAGGTGTTATGTCCACAGTTGGTTTGGGAGAGATGTTGCAGGATAATTTCATGTGTGACGTTGTCGAAAGCCTTCCTTCAAGTCTAGGGCGAGTATTGCCTTATCGTTGAGGGGGGTATTCGACAGGGTTGAGAATTTCTCGGTCGAGTTGAAGTAGAACATCCTGCGCGGACCGGTGTGGGCGGAAACCGAACATGGTGTCAGCGAATGCATTTTCGTTTTCCAAAAACCCAGACAACCTGTCCCGTACCATAGTCTCCATCAGCTTTCCCGCACAAGACGTGAGGGAGATGGGGCGGAGGTTGTCTGTGTTTATGGCTTTGCCGGCTTTTGGAATGAAAGTTACCAGGGCGGTCTTCCATTCGATTGGGAGCTGTGTCTCGCCAAGCCATATCGAGTTGATGAAAGCGAGGAGGGATTTGTAGGCGGGGTCCGGAAGGTTGGCAAGCAGTTTCACAGTGATCTTGTCCCGGCCCGGTGCCGTTCCTCGTTTCATTTTCGCTAGGGCCGCCTTTCAGGTCGTACAGCTGGAACGGCTGATCCAGCTCCGCGTTCTCTGAACCTGCATACGAGTACGCGGGCCCTCGGGGGTCCTGTTGAGTACAGAGATACTGATCGCGTAGTTTGTACGCTAATTTTGAGGTATCTCTATCGAAGCTATGGAATAGCCCGTTGGAGATGATTTTGTGTCTCGGCCCGGGTTTGAGTCGGGTCAATTAAGGCGCGGAAGAGGCGCCACGGGCTCCGGCTAGACATTTGTCTGGCCGCTGTGTTACAGCGGTCCACCCAGTTCAAGTCGGAGAGTTGGGCCGCGTACTCTGCCGCTCGCTGGGTGAGCTCGGAGATACGAATTTTGAGATTTTTATTATGTTTTTGGCGGCGCCATCTGCGGACGAGGCTGTGCCGTGCCTCCCAGAGGTGCAGAAGGTGGTTGTCCACCTCCGGCGTTGCCTCTGAGAGTTGAATTTGTGTTTCAGTCGAACGAAGGTGTGTAACCAATTCATGTGCCCACGTGTGGTATCCTTGTTCGCGTATAGAGGCCGAATTGATGTAGCTTTGCCGGAACTTAGCCCAGTCTGGGAGCCTAGCTTGTGTGTGGGGTCTTGCCAATGGTTTAGTCCTTACGGTGGTTGTGATAAGGCAGTGGTCACTACCGAGGGTTTCCTCGGTGTTGGCCCATTCTGCGTGTCTAATGCTTTTGGAGAAGGTAAGATCCGGACACGTATCCCGGGTCACGGAGTTACCCACTCGCGTTGGATACGCAGGGTCGGTGTGGAGAGTCAGGCCCAGCGTAGACGCAAGTTCCGCAAGCTTGCGTCCCCGCTTCTGCTCTCGCACATACCCCCAGAGAGTACTGTGGGCGTTGAAATCACCCACAATTAGAAGGGGGTCCCTGCCCGCAGCCTTTAGAGCGCGGCTGAAGAGTGCTGCGAACGTTACATTTTTGAGTCTGGGAGAACAGTATATGTTAAGTACGTGGAGTGGTGCATCTCGTTTTTTAAGCGGAAGAGGTGTCACCATCACATACGAGAAAACAGTTTGAAGTTCCAAGTCGACGAGATTAGCCGTATAATTTTTATGCACACAGACGCAGGAAGAGTGGTCCTGCTGGAAGGTGATGTAGTTGGTAAGGGTGGCGCCACTCCCTGGCTCCTGGAGGGCAACCACCGCCGGAAGCGAGTCGAGAGTTGAAAGAAAAAGTCGAAGATTCGCCCGCTTCGTGCGGGACCGAAAGCCTCGACAATTCCACTGAATAATGTTAACGGGGATGGCCGAATTGGTGTTGGGGAAGCGCCTTACCTTAGGGCTGCTCGCCATGGTCAGTTAGGCTGAGGTGGGATTGTAGTGACGCTGCTCCGGAGCCAGCACTCGCAGTGAGAGACGAGTCCTCAATACCGGAGAGCGAGCAGCTGTCGTCATCGTCTACCTCTGTGTTGCGTCGAGAAGTTTTAAGAGAGCGGCCGGATACGTCCTTGTAAGGACCGCCGGTCCTGCGTGAGGGGCGCGAGGAATGCGAAATTTGTTGGGCTATCATAGCGGGGATTGTCTCTTGCAATTTGGACATGGCGGCAGCCATTATTGATATCTGGTTTTCCATGGCGGCGAATCGGGCGTCTATAGCTTGGATACGGGCCTCGAAACGCGCCTCGAATGCGGCCTCCGCGCTTGTTGCCGCCTCCGGTGCCGTGAGCTCACTGTCCATTACCTCAGCCGTGGGGCAGGAGGGAGCAGAAGGAGGTTCGTTGATTTTGGATTCTAATTCGTTAATTTTTTTAGCAGCATCTCGTTTTGGGCCCTGAGTGCTGCTATTTGATCTTGCTCGGCGCTCCGCGCCATTGGGAGGGGAGTGAGGAGGGTACAAGAGGCAGCCCCGCCCGAACCGGATCACCTGTTGTCCGTTTTTAACGGCGTTGACCCAGGCCCCGGTCTTGCCCTGCGCCTCCGTCACTCGTTTCTCCAAGTCGCCATGTGGTTGCGACGCCGTCGACGGACGCTTTCCAGCACCCCCCAGCAGGTGGCACCGGCTTGTCGGTTTTGGAGTTGTCCCGGCGAGGCTGGTCGCTGGGTGACCCAAGATGGCGGCTTGTCTTCTTGGGTGCCAGTTTCTTTTTACCGCCCTTTTGGGAGGTCATCTTCGGTATGCGGAATTTTGCCGCACAGTCGCGAGAGTTGGTGGCGTGGGCGCCACCGCACACAGAACACCGGGGGACACAGTCGTGAGGGGCCCGCACCCCCTCCACTAGCGGAGCGTGAAGTCCGCAGAGTCCACATGTGTTCGGCTGCAGATTTGGACATGCATCCGCGCGGTGCCCGACGGCCCCACACTGGCCGCAGGCCGGGATAGTTTTGTAATAATTTTGCACAGAGACGACCATGTTGTCATAGTGCACGTAACGGGGCTTCACCTTGCCCGCGAAGGTGATGCGTGCCTTGTTGGATGTTCCGAATTTTCGGATTTCCACGATGGTGCCGGCACGCCAGCAGACTCGGTGTTGAAGAGTTTCCGTGGTGTCCGTGTTACGGACCACGATAACTCCATGGCAGATGTTGCCGCCGTCTTGTCTCAGGTGACCCTGAAGCGGGACTGAACCTTTCTCGGAATTCACTGCAAAGTCCCCGATGAGCAGGTCGGCCACCTCGATGTCCGGGGTATGCACGACAATGATGTTTTGGTCTCGCGATGGTAGCACGGAGACGCCGCGGGCACGCTCCGGCCCGAGGTACGCCGAGATGGCGGTGCCGTAGCCGGTTTCCGTGAACGCCTCGTGAAGAGAAACATGTTCTCTGGGCTTGATTACTACAACGTAGTCTTCGGGAGCAGGTTTTAGCATTGGACGCGGCTTCCATTTCGTGGACACCTTGCCCTTGCGTCCCGTGGCGGGCGTCGCGGGAGCGTTCATGTTGTCAACCGACCAGCCGGCTGCCGGAGCGGCGTCGGACGCCGTCATCTTGGCTTTGTCTTGGGAGCGGCGTTCGGCCGCTCGAAGCAATGCTTGACCTCGAATTTTCGGAATACACGTCGAACTTGTTTCACCGGTGGTGGGGACCGAAGTCCACGCCATTGCCTCTGGGTCATATCCGCGTAGTTGAAGAGCGGAATTGTCCATCTCCTCGTAGGGCCTATTCCACCGGGCCGAGCGTCGGCGTCGCTAACGACGGCGCCTCCGTGGTCGGTAGACAAATGGCCGTAAACTTAGGAAAGAATGGGCCCACCTGGACGAACTGGGTATCCAGTTGTGCCGCTTGGTGTTCAGGATCGCACGATGCCGGTTTTGTCCGGGTATGGTGATTTGGGCCGCGGCCCCAGCCGAAAATCGGCGGAGCCGATACACTGCACGTTTGCTCACGTCGCGCGCTTGCAGCGCCCCCCCCCCCCCCCCCAAGCACCACAAGTGTGTTGAAATTTTAATCTGTAGTACGAACCATGTACTCCTCAAGTTCAGACCTTAACGATGCCTAATGTTAGTCATTATTTACTTTGAATTTTCGCATGGAACCTTGTTCTATTAAAAATGCAGGCATGCAAAGAAGTGGAGGCTGCCACAAGATGCCAGTCGTCATCTCCAACATGGTTTGCCTTCCGGGTAGGGAGGGTTACTGCTTCAACAGCCCATGCATCTTGCCGGACTTCTTTGAACAACCCATCTGTGAGCTTGGTCAAAAAAAAATGTGCTATCCAGAGGGGTCTAAATTTTTTTTCCGCTGCAACAGATTGAGGGCAACGGAAAGAAAGCACAGCGAGGCAGCACTATGTTGCTACAACATCTAAGAAGCACACTCATTTCCAGTGCAAAGAATCTGGATTGCACATTTTTCTACACAGGAGCCTCATTTGGCAGCGAGCCCAGATGGCCTAATTACATGTGCTTGTTGCCATGACGGTCTTCTGGAAATTAAGTGCCCGTACTCAGCCACCTGTGTCGGTGACGTTGTTCGTCAAAAAATGGCTGTTTAGAAGTTAACCATGAGAGAGAACTTCAGATAAAAAAAGGACATCCTTACTACACTCAAGTGCAGGTCCAACTATTTGTGTGTCAGCGCGAGTATTGCGATTTTCTCGTTTGGACACCATCAGATTTTCATGTTGAAAGAATACATGTGGACACTAGCTTCTGCAGAGAAGTCGTAGATAAGAGTAGAATTTTTTTCAAAAATGTCTTGCTGCCAGAATTGCCTATTTAAATACTGGACAACTGTGCCATCTACAAACAATTATGTGGTGGAAGAGTCTTCCGAAGATGGATTACCACAGTATTGTTACTGTGGTGGTGCAGAATCTGGAAATATGGTGGAGTGCAGTGGCACGAACTGTTCCGGCAAATGGTTTCACTTCAAGTGTGTGAATCTGAAGCGTCCCCCCAAAAGCAAAATTCTGGTTTTGCAAGAACTGTAGGCCTCAAATGAAAAAGTAATGTCAATATGCCCATTTGTATGCTTAGGCTTAAAGGGCAGTTACATTTGCCGTATTAGAGGTCCAGCCTTGAGGGAAAATGTAGTGTCCAGAAATGTCACTATGTGCATTTATGGAATGGTTTATTTGTTTATGGGGTCTTACTTTCCGGTCTAGTTTTTCAAGAAGTGTAGGCCTCAAAGGAAAATGTAATGTCAACATGCACATTTATAGAATGTTCATTTGTTTAGGTTTAAAGGGCAATTAAACACCATATTGGAGGTTTGGCCTTGAAAGAAAATGTAATGTCACTATGCACACTTTTAGAATGTTAATTTATTTGTTTATGGCGTTCAACTGTCTAAAGAGACTCAGGCCATTGGAGACAGTATGTTGGAGGTCTCGTTTTGCAAGAACTGTAGGCCTTGAAAGAAAATGTAATGACTTGAAATGTAATTATGCACTTTTATAGAATTATAAAGTTGTTTATGGCATTCATCGACACTGTGCTGGAGGTCTCGTTTTGAAAGAAAATGTAATGACCTGAAATGTAATTATGTACTTTTGTAGAATTTTAATTTGTTTGTGGGTTCTTACTTTCCTGGCTAGTTTTGCATGAGCTGTAGGTCTTGAAGGAAAATGTTATGTCCAGAAATGTCATTATCCACATTTATAGAATGTTAATTTGTTTGTTTATGGCGTTCAACTTTCCAAAGAGACTCGGGCCAGTGGAGGGACTGTGTTGAAGGTCTCGTTTTGGAAGAAATGTAGGCCTTGAACGAAAATGTTATGACCTGAAATGCAATTTATGCACTTTTGTAGAATGTTCATGGGGGGTTAACTTCCCAGAGTGACTCGGGCAATGAGAGGTGCTGTATTGGAGGGCAGGAGTTGTTTAATATGCATCAAAATTCCACAGTACACGAGCCTGTGCACCATAACGACTGCAATGGTACTGCAAGCCATAAGTAATGTGATGAAAACTTGGGGTTCAGTTTTGCAATTATGCAATTTGAGAATTGACCTTGTACGTATGAAAATTGTTAAGACAGAATGAATTGCAGCAAATTTATTGAAATAAAAAGCCTTAGTTTCTTTCTAAAATACTTCAAGGGTGTATTTTATTCGTTACATTTGCCGGTTAGGGGCGCTGACATTGGCAGGTTTTTTGCCCGCCGTGGCGCTTGCTGCATAGTACCGAAAAGGGAACTGCGGCTCGGCCACGTTGCGCTCGCCGTGATTAGCGAATTTGCATGATTTGGGAAGGTGCCGCAACGACTTGTCGAAAGAGGCAGCATGGATGATACAACTGCCATAAGCTTCACACTTTCTTTTCATTAAAATGAACAAAGTGACAAAATAAACAATGCAGTACATATTGAAAGGCCCATAAGTTATGGTTAATGAGTAGTATGAAAAGAGGCAGCAGCACAAACAACATGTTCATACCTTCATCACTAACATACTGCCAAAGGAAACATTGCATTACATAACGATATCACAAAGCAGCAATGCAAATGCTGTCATGCTTTCCTTAATCACAATAAACTTACTATCAAAAGAAGTGTGGCAGTATTTAACATATTGGGTTAAATATTTACTGATCAATTCAGAAAAATCTTTGCATCACGAATTGCCTGGAAATAGTCAAACATTTCATTCTGCACAAGTTGCCTGATTTCAGAACCCAGCAGACGTGATAACCTTGATGTATGCTACAAGGCTTCGGCACATGCAAGCATTCTGCTAGAGGGCAGCATTGTCAAATACTCAGGCAAGATTAAAAAAAACGCACTAGTTCAAAATAGCCAGCATATTTAGACAACTCTAACCTTGGCAGTATTCAAAGAAGCGCATGACTTCTGCGTGAGCAGTAAGCTTGCAGTGAAAAGAAAGTGGTAAATGGGAAGTCCCCGACATGATAACAAGGTGTATCTAAAAATGAACAATCAGTGAAAGAATGCCCTACTGCCACGTGCTGTAAAAGTAAAAATTCTGTAGAAGGCGTCTGCCATGAGATAATGCTGTGAAGAGTTGTGTAGTAGAACAACTATGCACAAATGCTTCCTTGACACTTGAGAACACACGCGGCAATGAAGTTGACAGTAAGTCAACTAAATAAGCTTCAAGTGCCTTTTCTGGCCAAAAAAAAAGGCAAGAAATCGATGAGACCAAAGTATGGCAACCATCTGTAAACAACTATGAACACAGTCTTCAAACATCAGCTCTTGTCAGCATACATGGCCACAGATAAATACATCTAACAAATGTGTATATATATATATATATATATATATATATATATATATATATATATATATATATATATATATATATATATATATATATCTGTCAATCGGACTAGAGTATGGACTATCACTGAAAAGCAGCGGGCGCTAACGCTTACACTGATGGACCGGCGTTTCCTACTGGAACATCCGAATCGCTGCTAATGGGCAATGAGAGACAGAAGAATCGGACTGGACACAGAGACCCGCAGTCCGCTTTTAGTTAACGCGCACGCTGCGAATTTTTTATCGTTCGACAACGCACAGGAGAAATCTCCCACCGGCTGCAAGGTCGAAATCCATTGCCATATATACGGAGTGGCCAGTGAACGGTTGTTCAGCGCGAGCAGTCGGTTTTTTCAACCAAGAAACTCGCTAGCAGACGCTGCCTGCGTCGGCGTCGCGAGGCGAGAGAGGGGGGGAGCGTAGGAGAGGAGAGAGAGGAGGGGACGCGCATGCGCAGTGGGAGTGTGGACGCCGCAGGCAGGGATGCCTAGAGGAGAGAGGGGGGAAGCGTAGGAAAGGAGAGATAGGGGGGACGCGCATGCGCAGTGGGAGTGTGGACGCCGCAGGCAGGGATGCCTAGAGGAGAGAGGGGGAGAGCGTAGGAGGGGAGAGCGGAGGGGATTCGCATGCGCAGTGAGGGTGTGGTTGCCGCGGGGAGGGATGCCTAGAGGAGATATGGGGGGGAAAAGAGGTTTTTTATTTTTTTTGAAAAGGTTTGCGCATGCGCAGTAAGGGATGTCACGCCGCACACCGGATTAAGCTCCGCCGTAAGATGCTTCACATCTAAAACACATTAGTATAAGTAAATGGGACTAGAGTACGGTAACTATAAAAAGAACGTTTGCGAGCAGACATGGCCACAGATAAACACTTTTCACAAGACTGTTAGCTTTGACTGTACTGCTAGGAGCAGACAAGAACATGATACAGTCACTTTTCTACAAAAATGTAGAAGTTACTGCAGAAGTTATAAAAATGTAGAAATCCAAAAGAAAGGCAACAAGGGGAAGATGGAAGCTTGCGATAGGAAATTTTTCAAGGCTGCAACTGAGTTGCAGCCTTGAAAGAGAAGTCCGCTTGTCGAAACGTCGGCTCCAGCACCCACCCCATTTTCAATTTCTCAAAAATGTAGAAGTTCCTTTTGCTGGTTACCACTAGCAAAAGTTACTGAATTTGTGGACAGTGGAACAGCTTTACGGCAGAGTACTAGGGATCAGAAAATCCTTCATTATGCTGGCTACTTTGTTTTAAGAGCCGATACTTGCAGTGACAGCACAGCACATAAAATGTCACACTGCTGAGCTTATGGGCATGGGTTCAATTCCTGGCAGTAGTGGCCTCATTTTAATAGCACTTCAAGGGACACTAAAGTGAAACAATGAACAGTTTTAGATTGATAAAGTGTACTCTGAGAATTCTAATGTCGTTAATTTCACCATCATATGATTAGTAATAGAGGAGGAAATCAAGTTCCAAGTTCAATTTTAAAATTTTGCGCCGAAATCTCCGCATGGGACGTCACTGATTACAAAATGTATTTATCGTATTTTGGCGCCAGTGGCTCAATACAATTTCCTCAGAGTTGTTATGTTAAGTCCATGGTCCCCTCAGAGGACGCTTCACTTCAATTTTACCAATCAGGAACTATGTAGCTCCTGTATACGTCACGAAGTCCCATTGTGTTAAAAGCTGAGGGACAAGGATAGAGGCTTTTGAGGGAGTAGTAGCACATGTTCTTCATCTGAAAATTGCTGCATTATATGCAGGACAAAACTAAACGAACTGACAATATTTTATACAGAAATGTGTTGTATGAACGTTACAGTTAACATGTCCAACAGTCGTCTTTTTCAGTCAATCAAAAGGCAGAACTGATTTGCTGAGATTTGTCAGTGCACAACACACGGCTACAACTTTGTCAAATGGTACCACCTCGTCTTTACTTCGTGCTCTCAAAAGCTCAATGGGCACGGTGCCTGACAGAATAGTGTATTTCCGCCGCAACAACCCTATCACACGTTCCACATGTATGCGAACGTTAGCTATTTTTCTAGTTTTCTCCACTTCCCTGGCCGACAGCTGTGGTTTGCCCTTAGTAAATGAAGGGACTTCAAGA
>JALIZH010014183.1:0-22031 GCA_030522465.1 Rhipicephalus appendiculatus | reverse complement strand
GAGGGGACGAAACTCAATTATTCGCTGCAACGTCGTCTCCCTGTTCAAAGAAGCAAAGGCAACAAGAGTCACGCCACCGAAAACGGTACGACCCGTTTTTTAAAGACGATAGCCTTTCTTGGCATACTTAAACGGAGAAATTTTTGGTCTGTCTGTCTGTCTGTCTGTTTGTCGGCACGTCACACGATTCAGCCACTCGACCAAAGTTGAACCACTTTCTCAGCGCCCAGCCATCTTGCACAAGTATTTTTTTGTTCATACTTGTGAACATTGTCGATCAAAAAGCAAATGTTACGCATGTCTGAGGAGCAACGTCAATACATAAGTAGTCTCTGGTATGTTTCTTTATAAGAAAATACATAGATACGTAATTATGAAGACCCCAGCGTTTCTTAGGCTGCGCTCAAAAAGCGACGCTATGCACGAAAAAGCGCTCGGCCGACGATATGTTCCTGCTGGGTTCTGCACAAGGTGATGTTTCTCGACAGCACTGCCAGATGGCGTCCATGTCTCACGCAGCGCCTCGGCGCCTCCTCTATTTTATCAAGGCCAGCCAGGTGCGGCCGATTCAACATAGAGAAAGCGCTGTCTGAGGCAAGGCAAAACAGTGTAGTACGGCCGGCAGAAGACTATCGTCTTTCGACGACATTTGCAGCGAAGCACGCAGATACGCGGCCAATTTTTTTTCTTTTTTGTTTTAATACTGTCGTATTTCTTGCATTGCCAGAAGCGCTATTTTTGTAGCCAGGCGCAGACTGCGTAGGTGCGACCTTTTAAATTAATGCGCATCGCCATCTGAGGACAGCGCAAAATTATTCACAAAAAGTTGATGAAAAGACAACTCAAAGTGGTGTAACCTTTTTTTTTTTTTTTTTTTTTTTTGAGGGGGGGGGGGGCATAACAATAGATAGGTTTGTGCGCCGGAATAACGGAAGTATGCTCGCCGCTCCAGTTGATTTTTTTTTTTCAGTGCAGTTTAATTTATTCTTTTTAACATTTATCGTTCGCTACAAATTTAACGTAGCGAGAACGCAACAAGAGTGCCGTTCGGTCGGCTGGCGAGAAGCGGAAAGTAATAACACCCAGAATAAGATCCAATACAAAACAGCCCTACAGGAAAGTGTAAATGGTTGAAAGCACTCACGCCACGAATCTTTAAAGAGTTCTCGTTAGTGATTTCGAGGCTCTGCAAGTATGGTACACCAAAAAACTAAAATATGCATGGTTCCTAGGTGCTTGCACGGTCGTAGAGAGCCTGTCACCATGACTAACACCATCGGGCCTGAAAAAAGTGTAAGTTATACGCAGCGGCACGTCGAGAACTTCGCCGATAGTGCAACGTCTCTCCTTGCTCCCTCAGGCCCCGCCCCCCTGCTTTCTCGTATTTGTTGTGAAACGACAGGAAACAAGCAAGTAAACGAAAGCCTTCATTATTACACAAACACAAACAAATGAAAGGGAGGAAGGAAGAAAGAAAAGCAAGAGAGAAGGCAGGGAGCTTAACCAGGTGCACGCCCGGTTGGCTACCCTACGCCGGGGGAATGGGAAATGGGAGCATAAAGATGAGAGAGAGAAGAGAGAAGGGGAAGGAGAGAAGAAGATGGTCAGTAACTGTGCTGACGCGTAGGTAGCGGTAGCACTGTACACAAGTCAAAGGCGTTCACTTAGGCCCGTAGTCCTCAAAAAACACAAAAGGGCTTTGACTGCCTCGTGAGCCGACGAAAGGCGAGGACGGTGCTCCAGCAGCATCTGCACGGAGAGCGGCCGATGGTCCAATCGTCGCAACGCGTCAGAAAGTTTTCGTCTCTCAGTGGCAAAACACAAACAAAAGAGGCCAGAAACTCAAAGGTCAAACCAGAAAGCTGGCACGATCGAGCGGCGTCCTACCGGACGTTCGTATGGGGTCCCCTGGGTGTTAGACGCGTCGAAACAAGGAGGGCGATGTAAGGGGGTTGCAGTGAGGGGTTCGTTGTTTGCCAGGACATCGCGAAGGTTAGCAGAACGCCTGCGAAAGGCTGCCTTCCGTGCATGGGGTGTGTGGACGGCAGGAGGGACGACATGCCCCACTCCACCTTAATTTTCGAAGCTGGGTGACGGCTCGGGCATTCTGTCGTCCTCAAGTAGGGTGGGCCCCCGTCGCTCTGTTCTTTTCAACAACTTCGCTTTTTGTGATGTCGCCTGCCGCCGACCGCAGTCAAGCACGTACCCAAGTCACGAAGCATAAAAGCGGCAGCGTTCTTTTTGCGCTCTGCGATTGCTCGGCAGGTGGTTCGAAAACTGGGCGGAAGGCGAAGCACTGGTTGACAAAGAACTATACCATCGCGCATCACCTGCGCGGCAGGTGGTCGCGCAGCTTAGGCTACGGAGGGGAAACGAGCGGCGAATGTTAACATACTATAGTATTTGTGCAATAACTCTATATAACAACTACGACAATATTATATGCTTATTTCGAATCATATATGGTTACCGTATAGGCCACGTGACAGTAAAATACGCTCCTACATTTTCTTTCAAATTGAAAACTGCCCCTGAGACGCGCACGAACAAGTGGCCCGTTTCTGCACCAACTCGTGATGTGGAAAGAAAAAAGAGAACGCAGAGAAAAGCCAGCAGATCCCACGCACTGTGGGAATCGATGCAATGCGAAGCAGCCAGGAAGGAGCAAATCATGCTTTACATAATTTTCATGTCATATTTTACATCTTAGGACCTGTCATTTATGTTCGTCATACAGTCACGTCGCGCAATACCAATTTTGATGTATATCAAGCTAGTGAACTGGACGCAAGCGCACCATCAGCGTGGCATGTAAATGGCGTTGTAGATGACATGCAAGCCAAGATTTTCATGTTCCCACCTGCCACTTATGTTCGCTATACAGTAATGTCACTCACTACCAAATTTGGTGTATATCAAGCTAACGAAACGGCCGCGAGCGCGTCATGAGCCTGCAATTCACGTCATGTCGCTCATGACATGTCATGATTTCCATATCACCTTTTGTCATTTATGTTCGTCATACAGTCATGTCACACAATACCAAATTTGGTGTATCTCAAGCTAACGAAACGGCCGCGAGCACGCCATGAGCGTGGCATGCAAGTCATGTCGCACATGACAATTCATGATTTCCATATTTCCACTTGTCATTTATGTTCGTCATACAGTCACGTCACTCAACACCAAGTTTGGTGTATATCAAGCTAACGAAACGGCCGCGAGCGCGCCATGAGCGTGGCATGCAAGTCATGTCGCACAGACAAGTCATGATTTCCATATTACCACTTGTCATTTATGTTCGTCATACAGTCATGTCACTCAATCTGAAATTTGGTGTATATGAAGCTAACGAAACGGCCGCGAGCGCGCCATGAGCGTGGTATGTAAATCATACTTTTCATGAAAAGTTATTCATGATTTTCACGATATGACCAGCCATTTATGTTTGTCATACAGTCATGTTATGTGATACCAAATTTGGTATAAATCCCATTAAGGATACGGCCAGGAGAGCACAAAGTCGTAGGCGGCTAGATAGATAGTTAGCTAGATAGATAGATACGCTCAAAGTCGCCGAAGTTCTCTAAGAAATGCAGACGCCACCACGTGGCAGAAAACACAGAGGGACCACTCTACGCGCCGCAGTTTAAAAAGAAAAAGAAATATCCAAGAGCGTCGGGCTCTGCATTGTCGACACTTGCAGCGCGTTGCTCAAACACTAACACGTAATAACTGTGACAGATATTAGTTCACGCTTGTCCTGTGTATGCTTGCGCGTTCTTGTCGAGCGTTCGCCTTTGTGCTTCACGGCGCGCTACAGGCATCGAGCTGCTTGTCGTTCTCGTGTGACATTCCAGTTTCTTGATAGCGCATTGATTGCTTCGCCCTTGCGGCGGAACTGTGACTCTTTGGCCGGAGGGTGAATTACGTAGGGGGGTGCCTTGACTCCTCCCCACCGCCAACTCTTCCAGAGCAGTTTATTTATTTATTTATTTATTTATTTATTTATTTATTTATTTATTCAAAATTCCTTACAGGTCCAATAACCCTTTCGGCCCTGGTGTCGTCAATTGACGACACCACACCGAAATTTCTCCTAGCACCTCGAAAACAAAACCAAACCTGCTAATTCTTGGGGAAGTATTTCTTCAACGATCCCCACTGCGATCGGCACCAACGTTGTGGCATTTTTTGCGAAGTGTTGAGCCGTAAAGAAGAAGAAATTTGACCGGGGGAAGTCATGGGTGACGCCGACGCTGGCAAGCTGAGGCGGTAAGGCGGCGTTTTCGGGATGAAGTGCTGAAGTTGTTTTAAGAGCTTCCACAATGTCAAATACTACGTTGGTTCAGATTTCGTGTACTCTAGAGAAAAGCAGGAATAAATTAGCCATTTTTGGAATTTCATGACCCCAGGGCCACGATGACCTAACTTGATGTCATGTCTGTAAATCCATAAATACTTACACCACTGGATCAATTTTTTGTTTGTGGTCTTCTGAGGTCCTAACTATAAGAAAAATATGTACTAAAAATGTCTCCGACAAAAATAAAAAATCCAGGGCTGAAAGGGTTAAAGGGCATTGAGTAAGGGGGGGTATCAGTATATACATTGCAACAAAAAAATGCACACAAGAAGCAAAAGAAAATCAAAGAACAGAAAAAAAAAGAAACAAAACAAATGTTTTAAACAGCAAGGTGCAACAAAGTTATATAGTGCTAAAACGCAACGAAATCAGTTTATCACAAAAAATTTCCCGATTAGAGATTGAAACAATGTGATCTGGAAGACTGTTCCAATGGGCTATGGCTCGAGGTAATGGTGATGAGTTAAATGCCAGCGTGTGACCATGAATGCGCATGAGACTACGTGCGTTGTGAATGCGCCGAGATGTGCGCAGAGGAGGATGAAGCGGCAAACTGAAGTTTATTATTGTAAATGTATTTATGGAACAAACATGAAAGGGCAATGACGCGGCGTTGCTGTAGTGACAGAAATGAGAGGTCTTGTTTTATTAGCGTGATGCGTGAATGATAGTCGTAGTTGCCAGAGATGAATCTAGCTGCCCTATTCTGGATGGCTTCCAACATACGGACGAGGTAATCTTGATGTGGTGACCATATGGATGATGCATACTCTAGTTGCGGGCGAACGTAAGTAAGATATGATAGTTAGACGTGAGAAGGAGTGTTCCGCAAGTATCTACGCAGATAGCCGAGAGATTGGGAGGCTTTTGATGAGATAGCTGCAATGTGCGTAGTCCAGGATAAATCCGATGAAAGGTGAACGCCGAGATATTTGTACGATGGGGTGGCTGAAACAAGCGGTGTTATTACTTGTATAGAGAAATGATGAGTTAGTACGCTTTCGAGTGAACGATATTAACTTGCATTTAGAGGCGTTAAGGGACATTTGCCAAGTTTCGCACCACCTGAAGGTTAGATTAAGGTCATTTTGGAGAGCGGAATGATCGTCAACACATTGAATATTGCGGTAGATGACGCAATCGTCCGCGAACAATCTGAGGATGAAAGGCTAGCGGGCAAGTCGTTGATATATATTAACCCTTTGTGCGACAGTGGGACATATACGTCCCACTTTTCCGTCTACAGAAAAAAATTTCTCCCACATCACCCGTTGCAAATAGCGCAACACTAAGTAACTCATATCTTACCTAAGTCTTCCCAATCTCGAAAAAAATTCTGTTAGCACGCTTTCGAAGGGCAGATGTAGTGTTACAATAGCGTTGAATTTCGGTCAATTTTTTATGATCGCTTCTGAATTTTCCTCTTATTGAGATACATAGAACCTACCAATCAAAATGCCGGATAATTTCCTCTTTTTCTGGTTTTTTGAGAGAGGCGATCTTAGCTTCCAGTCATCACGTGTTTTTTTGTAAATTTGCGAAATAACTTTACCAATAAATGCATCGGAACAATCCCCTTCAAAATTATCCCGCTAATCGCGCAGCGCAATTGCGTTTAATAATGCGTAGAAATATTTTTCTCGATATTATATACCTCTTGAAATGTAGCCACATATTCAGGGATAACATCTGTACTCGAAAATTTCAACAGCAAAAGCTAGGACAGCCAAATGAACAAGAAAAAAAGTGGTCGATGCATGCGGTGAAGTAAGCTTTACAGGGACATACCACAGCGCTTTGAAGGCTCAAGAGACGCAACTGCAGGCGGCGTTCTCCTGCTCAAATGAGGTCCGCACAACTTTTCTCTTCATAACTTTAGAAGTGATACTCTGTGCCACTTGTATCGGCCGTTTCATCCCAAAATTCCCGTTGATGCAATCGCGAGATGGTGCCTTCATGAGGCAGTGGGACAGTGTTTTCCCACTTTTTGAAAACACTCTCATGAGTCAGTGGGACATATATGTCCCACTTTTTTCAGTAAACTACTGGTTTGATTTTGATGAAATTTGTTTCATACTATTTCTTTCTAGTTTAATCAATAAAGCACAGCCGGTTTTTATATTACCATGTCAAAAATATAGGACGACCTACAAAGGGTTAAACAGAGTAATGGACCCAGCACACAGCCTTGGGGAATACCGGACGTGACATCGCAAATGCTAGATGAAGTATCGTTCTTGATAAATATGTCTTATCTTGTCAGCTATTTCGAGAAAAATGTACTTACTGGTTTGAAACAACTCATAACTCGTACTCGGATGTAGTATAACAAAAGGCGCATAGTAGAGCACTGATTACGTGAGATATAGGGGTTAAACAACATTGACACCAAATTCGAAAAAGCTAATTCTAGTCTAACGGACTAATTACTCTCACTCCGACTCATCCAGACTCAGATCGAGCCGTGAGTCTCAGTCTGAGTTTGTCCGGGTGATACGGTGCAGGAAAATTTTGGTGAGTCTAAGTGAGCCCTAAGCGCAAAATATGTTTCGTGAGTGAGTCTGAGTGAGCTCCACAGTTTTTGCTGACCTATGCCTGACAAGTTGTCAGGCATAGGTCAGCAAAACTGTGGATTCACTCAGACTCACTCAGACTCAGATCGACCCGTTAGTCCGAGTCCGAGTAAGTCCGCGTGAGTGATATTTTGGTGAGTCTGAGTCCGAGTGAGTCCGGTTGAGGAAAATTTTGGTGAGTCTGAGTCCGAGTGAGCGCTAAGCTAAAAATGTATTTCTTGAGTGAGTCTGAGTGAGCTCTACACTTTTTTGCCGATCTACGGTTCTATTTACGCAACTTAGTTTTACTCTCAGCCTTACGTAGGTTCACTTTTATACTCACGCATACTTCAAAATACCAGCGTTCATACGCCAGCTCAATATTTATTGATCAGATGCGTCAGTTACAGAGTGCGGGGGGGGGGGGGGGCAGTGCCGTGACTCCCCGCCCCCGAAAACATTTTCCCCAGAATTTTTGATAAAAATATTTCATGTGAGTTATCTCTTTAAAAAAAAGTGCTTACTGGATTGCAACCACTGATAAAGTACGAGATGAAAAGGCGCCAAGTACAGCACCGATTACGTGAGATATTGGCGTTAAAGGGCATTCACACCAAGTTTGAAGGAGCCAATTGTGCGCTAATGGACTCATGAATCGGCTCACTCAGACTCGCTCAGACTCAGATGGAGCCGTGAGTCTGAGTCCGGGAGTGAGTCCGGCAGGGAAAAAATTTAGTGAATCTGAGCCCCAGTGAGTCCGGTTGAGGAAAAGTTTGGTGAGTCTGAGCCCAAGTGAGCCCTAAGCGCAAAATGAGTTTTCGGTGCGAGTCTGAGTGAGAGAGAGACAAAACTTTATTAATGTAAAATGCTACGCTGCCGCTAAAACAGGGCAACACCGCGTGGTCAGGCCCCTATTCCAAGGCACCGCTGGCTCTCGCCATCCTTTCAGCCCTCCTGACCAGCCTCAACTGGTCCCCGAGGGCAGGGCTGGACAGCAATGCCTCCCACCTCAATCTAGTATTATCGATTACTTGTTCTTCGGTGTGTGCCGTGCATTCCCATGTGATGTGGTAGAGTGTCGGTGTGCCCCCCACACCACGGGCATATGTCTTTGTATGCTGTGGGGTAGTATGTGTGTAATCTGTGGATGTTTATATATGTGTCCGTTTGGAACCTACGTAACGCCACAGAATCCACGGCTGAAAGGTTCTTGTGCGGTGGTGGGTAGAGCCTCCTGCATTCTCTGTAATACTGAAGGACCGCTTTGTAACTGGGATCGATGGGTGTCGGGTCCTCTACGGTGTTGCCATCGGCAGCTCGGTAATTAGTGAAGCCTCGAGCTGCCTCATCGGCATAGAGGTTCCCGGTAACACTCTCGTGTCCCGGGGCCCAAGTTATTGTTTGGGTATAGCTGATGTCCAGTTCTCTGCTGCTTTGAGTAAGTATCCGGTGTGCCTTAGCACCGATTTTGCCCATCTGATAATTTCTACATGCGGCCTGAGAGTCTGTGATAATTGTCAGCGGAGCGTTGCGCACCATGCCTTCCCTTATAGCTAAAGCAATGGCTATCTCTTCTGCTTCTATGATGGTTGCTTGAGAAACAGAAGCACAGGCTGTGATCTTACTTCTCCTGTTTACGACAACCGCCACCATATTTTTTGCATTGGCACAGTATGGTGAAGCATCTGTGAATCTTGCAGTATGCAAGAACTTTGTTGTTTTGTCGATATATTCCGCTCTAGCTTTTCTCCGCTCTGCGTGTAATGTCGGATCCATGTTTTGTGGTATTGGCGATACCCCATACAATTCTCTGATGTGGCAGGGTAGATCTTTGGTGGTTTGGTGGGAACGTATACATTGTTCAAGGCCAACTCTACGAAGAAGAGCTCTGCCGGCTGGAGTTTGCGCCAAACGACTCCTCTGCGCTATGAGTTGGGCTTCAGCTAGCTCATCAAATGTATTGTGGAGGCCGAGAGATAGAAGCTTCTCATTTGGAGTGTTGCGTGGCAACCTCAATGCTGTCTTATACGCCATCCGTATTATTTGATCAGCCTTTTCTCGTTCCTCCCTCTTCATGGCATGGTAAGGGAGCGAGTACATTATTCTACTGATTACCAGGCTTTTCACGAGTCTGAGGGGAGTCTTGCTCTCCCATCCCTGTCCGATTATGAGCCACACGGACTATCATCCGATTAATCTGCTGCGTTGTTTTGCTGATCGTGTTTAAAGTGTGTAGACATCTGTTGTTCGATTGTAGCCACATTCCCAGCACTCTAAGTATAGACCGCTCCGGAATAACCTTCCCCTCAAGCCTGATCTCGAGTTCGAGTCCCGGATCAGTTCTTTGTTTCTTGTCTTTTGTGAGGCGAATCAGTTCTGATTTCTCCGCCGAACACTGCAGGCCTCTTTCTTTTGTGTAGGTTTCTATTATATTGGCTGCCAATTGAAGCTGTTCTTCCTTTTCGCCCAAGTTGCCCTTCGTTATCCATATTGTGATATCATCCGCATATAGGGAATGATGAATGTCGGGAATTTCTTGGGGTTTTTTGGCCAGTCCAATCACCGCGATGTTGAAGAGTGTAGGCGAAATGACCGCACCCTGTGGCGTACCTTTGTTAGGAGGATGAATGACGGTGGATTCAATATCTCCTACTTTGATAACAGCTGTTCTCTGGTTGAGGAAGCTTCGGACGTACTCATATATCCTCTTACCGCAGTTGGTCTCGGCTAGTCCATCCAGTATCCCTTTGTGACTTACGTTGTCAAAGGCCCCTTTTATGTCAATGGCCATGACAATGTGTTCTGCCTTGGGGACGTTCGTTAAGACTTCCTCTTTTAAAAGCAGGAGAATGTACTGTGTTGAAAGATGTGGCCTGAAGCCAAACATGGTATCAGGCATTATGTTGTTTTCTTCAGGGTGACGTTGTAATCTATTGTTTACTAATCTCTCGAACACTTTTCCTAGACATGATGTAAGAGATATGGGTCTCAGGTTTTCCAAAGCCAATTTCTTCCCTGGTTTCGGTATCATGGTGATAACAGCATGTTTCCATTGATGTGGTATCGTTCCTTTAACCCAATGGTCATTTATGAAGTCCGTGAGGGCTGTTATAGATTCATCGTTCATATTTCTGATCATGGCATTTGATATGTCATCCGCCCCTGCCGCTGTGTTCCGTTTCGTACTCGTGATTGAGCTCCACAATTTTTGCTGACCTATGCCTGACGACATCAGACGCCGTGGATCTTGCCGGAATCTTCTCCCGTGCTCTGCTCGAACGGGCGGAGCAGCTGAGGCGCAACTTCTTCGTCGTTGCCCAGACACTGACGGCTCGCCACAGTGTAATAGGTCAAGAGAAATAAGCCAATCGCAATTTTTCAGGTTACTGTTCGACAACCACTTTCGGCGGTTGTATAGAGCTTGGGAATAAATTGATGAAAGTTTGAAAGGATCTCAGAGCATTTGCTGCGGTTGTTTAACGAGAGATTCATGTTCGTTTCTAGTACTCCAAGGACAGTGGGCCCTAGTGGCCGTGTGTGTTCCCATAGTACAGTATAGTACGTATAGTACTCTATATTCAGTAAACTTTATCCAGAAACGCAGTCCCTGTGGTTGCGCTTTCTGGCGTCTGCTCCCCTCCTTACGTACATACATAGCACTGAAAGTAATCAAAGATAACAATGGACAGCTTGCAGAATAGTGCGCACGCGCGAGCAAGTTTGTTTTCAACCCGATAGCCTCAACCGCAGACTAGCCGGCTAACTATCTCTTTTCATTCACCATAAACCCCTGCCTTTCCTTTATAGATGCGAAGCAGCTATTTGACTAGCCTGTGTAACGCTGTCCCTCCGTAAGTCCGTACGAACGCGCCGCAACACGCTCCCCTCGCCGCAGGTGTTGGAGCGGTGCCAAGTAGGTTACGCCGCATCCGCGCGTTGACGTCACGCTCCCCTCGCAGTGCGCGCTGACGTCACTCTCTCCCTCGCCTGCCGCGCGCTCGCCTGGCTCGCCGCAGCGCCCGCAGCTGCCGCCTCGTCCGTTCGCCCGCAACACCTGCCGCGTTAGCGCCGTTCAACCCATGACGCCACCCGTGCGCAACGCTACTGCTTCGCATCCCATCAGGGTTCCCTTTGGGAAGATGCACCTAATTTTTCGTTTCTCCCGTTCACGTGTTGCAAGGAGGGGAACATACAGTGAGGCGTAACATCCCTGCAGTGTGCTTTGAAAAGCCTTTGTGAGGCTCCCGCACTTTCACCAGAATGTGGAGGGGTGAACGTGCTTGGAGCTAGAAAAGCAGTCTGGGAACGAGGGTTCTGGTTCGAAAATATTGCCGTGGGAAAGCCAACTTACACGTGTTTTTAAAGCTTACGCAAGGGGGGCGCTCACTATTTTGCAAAGTGTCCATTGCAAGTGGTACTCCTTTCTCTTCTTACTATCAGTTTTGCAAATATTCATAAAAATTATGGGCAGCTACGCACTTGTGGTGCGAAGACTGTGGGAGCAGCGAGGCTAGAGGCCTTGTGCTCCTCCATTCCCTTTCCTACCACATCATACGGGACTACACTACCCTTTAGCCTCTATCCTCCTTCTTTCCCCTCTCCACCATCACTTCCGTTTCTCACCCCCCTTCGTATGCTTTAATATACATGGCAATGCCATACTTTCTTTTTTGTTATTAGATGCGAAGCATCTTATGCTCAGGAGCTCTGTCCGTCCCTCCCGCGTCCCCCGTCCCGCGTCCGGCCACTTTCATGAAGTAGGGAAGCACCCATTATGCGAACCAGAACACTGTAGTAATATGAAGGCCGTCAACCATAACACAGTCATCAGAGTCATGGCCGAGAGCACAGAGAGGCTGCTTAGCAATGGCTAGGCAGGGGGTGTCTGTCGCCCAGGTTGACCCCATTCCTTAATCTTGCTTGCTTGTGTTTGGAGGGGGCTTAGTCCTTCCCGCGTCCCACACCACCACAGCGCATGCGCGTCCCCTCCCCCTCTCTCTCCTACGCTCACCCCCTTTCTCTCCTCTAGGAATCGTCTACTCTACGGAGCGGCCCCCCGCGTCCCCACACCCCCCACAGCGCATGCGCGTCCCCTCCCCTGTGCTCTCCTACGCTCACCCCCCTTCCACTACTCTAGGAATCATCTACTCTACGGAGCGGCGCACGCGCGTCCTCTCCCCCTCTCTCCTCTAGGAATACTCTAATCTACGGAGCGGCTCACGCGTCCCACACCCCCTACATCGCATGCACGTCCCCTCTCTCTGCTCTCCTACGGTCCCCCCCCGTCCTTTTATCAAGGAATCCTCTACGAAGCGGAGCGAACGACAGGTGCATA
Organism: Rhipicephalus appendiculatus; assembly: GCA_030522465.1. Taxonomy (NCBI): domain Eukaryota; kingdom Metazoa; phylum Arthropoda; class Arachnida; order Ixodida; family Ixodidae; genus Rhipicephalus; species Rhipicephalus appendiculatus. The sequence goes on along the minus strand of JALIZH010014183.1, from coordinate 9,778 downwards.
CTCCTCTGGGGGGCGCCACGGTAGTTCCGCGGTATGAAAATGACGGAGCGCGCGCGCCTCATTTTCTCTCCTGCGCAGCGCCGCGATGAGCGCCCGGACCACTGCCGTGAAATGAGAGCGGCGACGTTCCTCCCGCTCAAGCTAATTATCTCCCCGCTGCTTCGCATCCACACATGGTTCCCTTTTGCGGAGGATGGGGAACTTTATCGCTTTATGTTTGGTTTAGCATAATTAGGCCTAATTAGACTTAGCTATTTTACGCTTAATTAGTCTTAATTAAGCTTTTCTTAGTTAGGCTTGCTTTACTGCGGTTAATTAGACATAGGATAACTACGTTAATTATACTTGGCTAGACTGAGTATTTATCTCGATAGATTTTTTTAGGAGCGAAGCTCCTTCGGCCGGCACCCCGCCGTCGCCGTTGAAGCTCCCTGGCACGGTGCCAGCTGTGGCGTCTCCCACTCACGCGGGAAGGTAAATGAGCTTTATGAGCGCTGGAACGCGGATGGCGTCTGCACGATGCGCAAAGCGCGTGAACACGAACGCATGCGAAGAGGAGGCAGATTAGCCTCCCTCTCCATCTTTCTTCGACCCTCCCCTCTCGCCGGCGAACGCAAACCATCGCTTCACCCTGTCGTCCGCCGAGTGGTTGGTCCGTTGCGTGGAAAATGAAACGCCGCGTGCGTTTCATTTCTAAGGAGCTTCGCTCATCGGTTGCATTCGTACGCGGAACAACTGCTAATTTTTAGATGCGAAGCACCTTATGCTCTGGGCTCTGTCCGTCCCTCCCGCGTCCCGCATCCCGCGTCCCGCGTCCCGTGTCCCCCGTCCCGCGTCCGGCCACTTTCATGAACTAGGGAAGCACCCATTATGCGAACCAGAACACTGTAGTGATATGAAGGCTGTCAACCACTACTACAGTCATCAGAGTCATGGCCGAGAGCACAGAGAGGCTGCTTAGCAATGGCTAAGCAGATGGTGTCTGTCGCCCAGGTTGACCCCATCCCTTGATCTTGCTTGCATGTGTTTGTAGGGGGCTGGGCTATGTCCGTCCCTCCGGCGTCCCGTTTCCGGCCACTTTCATGAAGTAGGGAATCACCCATTATGCGAACCAGAACACTGTAGTAATATGAAGGCCGTCAACCACCATCATAGTCATGGTCGAGAGCATAGAGAGGCTGCTAAGCAATGGCTAGGCAGGTGGTGTCTGTCGCCCAGGTTGACCCCATTCCTAGATCTTGCTTGAATGTGTTTGGAGGGGCTTAGTCCGTCCCACAGCGCATGCGCGTCCCCTCCTTCTCTCCTCTCCTACGCTCACCCCCTTTATCTACTCTAGGAATCCCCTACTCTACGGAGCGGCCCCCCGCTTCCCACACCCCCCCACAGCACATGCGCGTCCTCTCCCCCTATCCTGTACTACGCTCACCCCTTTCTTTACTCTAGGAATCATCTAGTCTACGGAGCGGCGCCCGCGTCAACATCCCCACAGCGCATGCGCATCCTCTCCCCCCTCTCTCCTCTAGGAATCATCTACCCTACGGAGCGGCGCCCCGCGTCCCACACCCCCCACAGCGCATGCACGTCTCCTCCCCCTCTCTCTCCTCTCCTACGGTCACCCCGTTCTCTCCTCTAGGAATCCTCTACGGAACGGCGCGCACGACAGGTGGTGCAACAGCTGCATACTCCGCTGGGGGGCGCCACGGTAGTTCCGCGGTATGAAAATGACGGAGCGCGCGCGCCTCATTCTGTCTCCTGTGCAGCGCCGTGATGAGCGCCCGGACCGCTGCTGTGAAACGAGAGCGGCGAGATCCTCCCGCTCAAGCTAATTATCTCCCCCGCTGCTTCGTATCCACACATGGTTCCCTTTAGCGGGAGATGGGGAAGTTTTTTTATGGGAACAACAATCTCATATTTTATAATGGGCCTAGCGGTCATATTAGCACGTCAAAAGCACTTTATAAGCAGGCACCACCCGAAAGAAAAAGCGGGGGCCAGGGGGCAAACCATGGTTTCACCTTTGCCGGTGATCTATTGCGACAGCTTCCATTCGAGAAATATTTGAAATCATCCACGGTTTTTTCGCACAGACGTGATATGCCCTAGCCATATACAGCTTCGCCGCAAGATTTGCGTAATGTTTCTTAATCGTCCTCACGCAGCCGTCCTGGAAAAAGCGCCGAAGCATCCAACCAGCTGCAAGGAAACCCGATCGATGACCAACACTTGGGGTGCTGCTTTTGCATGAAGAAATTTACCCATACGGCGGAGCTCAGCAAACATTTGGACGAGTATATGATCGACCGTACATGAGGAAGAGAGGAGAGTGGGTAGGGAACAAACAAGGTTAAGGACACCATAGTTGAATTCAAGAAGAAATGGACATGGGCTGGGCACGTAGCACGTCGGCAGCATAACCGCTGGTCATTAAGGGTAACTGACCGGGTTCCAGGAGATTGCAAATGCGTGAGGGGGAGACAGAAAATTAGGTGGGCAGATGAGATTAACCCTCTATTGCATGAATTATGAGAAAATCAATTGAAAAATTATTTGATGATATTTATTTGATCTCATTTATTGAAACTACAGCTGAAATACGGCTGGAGAAAATAGTGTCAAGTGCGTTTATTGTCTGTTTTTTTATGTCTTCATGTTTCAGCCACAAAAACTGTTATCAACGATCAGCGCAGACCGTGCCGCAATGTCTGGAAAGCTTCGCGACTGTTTCGGATAGTTCAGTTAAGATTGCCCGCAGGACGCGTAGAGCGAAGTTTATTCGGGGGCTTACGAGAGCATCAACGATAACGCTGGAAGCTTCGATGACTGATTTGTAAAAGACGACGCTTTGCGCCGATGGCCAGATCACTCGACGGTCGCCGACTGTTGACGCCGCTGTCAACTTGGTGTGAATCGCTTGCATGTTGTCTTTTCATTTTCCACAGACAAGTTCGTCCAAATAAAAAAGTTTAGGTTTTGCCTTCGTCAGCTTCACACCCACGTGAAAATAGCGCCCCTTGTTATGCCAAGAAATAACCTGATTCTGCCCGATCTGTTCCCTTGAAATACACAATGCACAGTTTATATTAAGCGCTGTATGCCTTTCAGGGGAACCTTTTACTGACAAGGCTTTTTTTGTTGTTGCGATTAAAGTGAATGGTAATAAAGCTTTCCATTTCATGATAGTTGTCCACATACATTTATGTGACCAGCAGTTGTAGCTCAGTAGTTACGGCATATTACTGCTGAGATTGAGGTCATGGGTTCGATCGCAGCCGTACTGTCTAGATTGCAAGGCAGTCGAAATTCCAACGCGCAAGTGTGCTTATCTTTACGACCACGGTGATTGTAATACAGGTGGGCAGCATTAGTGCAAAGTTCTGTTACATCGTGCCTAATAACACGATTGTGCCTGCGCTTGAAACTTCAGAATTCATTACAATTCTTGAAACCTCCTCATCGTCACTGGTATTTTTATCATTTATTTTTTTGTGTTTTTTTTTTGTTAATTTATTTATTTCCAAATACTGTTTGCTGTCGACGCCGTAATAGGGTAGGTACAGCGCATGTGCACATAACAGAAAAACAAAGTAATCACTACGTAGTAAAATGTAAAGAAAACTGTGGAGAATAAAAACTAAATACTCGCGACATTGCGACGGTGGTACAGCATACAATATGAACTAACTACAGGATGTATTTTCGAACAGCATGACAATATATGTACAGCATTATCAATATTCAGTTTTATAATAGACTTTTAACACGCTCTTCAAAGCTTTCAATACTCGTCGTCGAGTTGAACACAGACACCCGCGAATGGTACCACTGCTTTATTGTTCTGGGGAAAAAAAAGATACGCGCACCCATCAAGATACGATTTGGAATTGCAAACACAAATTGATTGCTTTCTCTGACATTGCTCGCTTTCCTAGAAACAAGATAAGGTGCAGATTCATTATTAAGGTGTCCTCTCGACATAAGTAAAATAAAGATGTCTTCGAAGTTTCCGGTGTCAAGTAAGCGTAGGAAATTCAAACAACCGAAGTATTTCGGCAACAGAGGCATTTCGAGAACACCGCGATAAAATGAGCCTTGCGAATTCTCTGTGTATCGTTGCAATGCGCTGTGTGAACACCCGTATTAACGCGAAAGCCTTTAATGTCTCATGCTCACGTCCGTCCGGTGTGCGTCCGTCCGGTGTCCGTCCGGCGTCCGTCCGTCCGTCCGGCGGTAGTGCTGGTGCTGTGCGTCCCGACCACCCTCACTGCACATGCGCAAACCCTCCCCACGCACCTCCTCTCCTGCGCTTCCCCTCTCTCTCCTCTAGGTATCTCCCCGCCCGCGGCGTTTACACACCCATTGCGCATGCGCGTCCCCTCCCCCCTCTAGGCATCCCTCCCGCGGTGCTTACACCCCCATTGCGCATGCGCGTCCCCTGCCCCTCCCTTTCCTCTCCTACGCGTCCCCCCTCTGTCTCCTCTAGGCATCCCTCCCCGCGGCGTCTACACCCTCACTGCGCATGCGCGTCCCCTCCCCCCATCTCTCTCCTCTAGACATCCCCCCTCGCGGCAACCACACACCCAATGCGCATGCGCGTCCCCACCCCTCTCTCTTCTCCTACGCTCCCCCTCTCTCGCCACGTGACGCCGACGCAGGCAGCGTCTGCTAGCGAGTTTCTTAGTTGAAAAAACCGACTGCTCGCGCTGCACAACCGTTCACTGGCCACCCCGTATATATGGCAATGGATCTTGACCTGCAAGGTGGTGCCGGTGGGAGATTTCTCCTGTGCGTTGTCGAACGATGAAAAATTCGCAGCGTGCGCGTTAACTAAAAGCGGACTGCGGGTCTCTGTGTCCAGTCGGAGTCTTCTGTCTCTCATTGCCCATTAGCAGCGATTGGCATGTTCCAGTAGGAAACACCGCTCCATCACTGCGTGCTTTGCGCCTCCCCAGTTTTCTCTCCTGCGCAACGCTGCGATGAGCGCCAGCGTCAACGCCGCCGCCAGTGTAAGCGTTAGCGCCCGCTGCTTCGCATCTACACATGGTTCCCTTTAGCGGTGGATGGTGTAATCTTTAAGGTGAAAGCCTTTAATGTCTCATGTTCACGTCCGTCCGGTGTCCGTCCGACCTTCTTCCGGCGTCCGTCCGTCCATCCATCCGTCTGTCCGTCCGTCCGTTCATCCGTCCATGTCCATCCGTCCGTCCGTCCGTCCGTCCATCCGAGCTCTGGCACGGAGCCAGGTGGCCGCCGGGATGCGCAGACGGACGCCGGTCGCGTCGGACTCTATAGCGCTCGCGCTTTGCTTGCGTAGCGTCGCTGTGCCCAGAGTTTGCAATCATTCTGACCAACGCCGTCTCAATGGACCCAGGCGTTCACGGAATACGCGTTCCAATTTACAAAGGGTCCGTCAACTTAAGAGCTGGAACGCGGATGGCGTTTGCACGATGCGCAAAGCGCGAGAAAATACTAACGCATGCGAACGGAGGAAGATGAGTCTCGCGTCTCGCTGCGATTCGCGGTTTTAAAAAATTAAAGAAGAAAACACGCACCCATTAGGTTTGTGTCTTATGCCACTGAGAGTGTAAAAGAAAAAAAGACATGGCATAATCAGTGGAATGGCCACACGCTTTCGCCGAACACATTTTGGAATGTACAAAGTGTCCTTCAATTTTTTTCAACGAATCCCATATTGTACTGGCCTACTCTAACGTTGGTCTTACGTGGGCTAAATACGCAAGTAGCTTAATGGATGGTGTTGCTCGATTTAGATTACGGTGAATGAACCGTAACATTCTTTTCTGCAGCAGCATAAATTATGCTCACGTGTGCTTTCCAACTTCCGACATTTAAAATAGTGGCGCCTAGGTGTTTTACCTTGTGAGCTTCGGTGCCATGTGGTAGAATTCATCTAATAATCGCGTTTTTATGGCTTTTTTCTTGTTTGGTAACTAAAAGCATGACTGATTTGGTTTCATTGGTTTTCATTTTCCATTTAACGTCGACCATTTCGATGACTTCTCGACAAAAGACGTCGAAAAATGATAAAAACCGAGTTTAGTTAGCAGAATATTGCGACGAAAACAAGTTTTCTTGCTATAGGTGTCACAATAACATATAACAACAGCACCGGGCTACAATTTTCAGACATTTTGGCAGATCCCACACATTGTGGGAATGGTTATTTGCGAATAAGTGAGCGATGTGCCTATGATGCATTTTTTTTCTTCGGTGTGCGCGGTGAACGTTGCTATGCGTGCGAGCCTATTAGTTTCCCTCGCTTTCCTCCTTACTTTCTCCATTCTTTTCCTCCCTTTCCCCTCCCCATGGTAGGGTAGCAAACCGGGTACAACCCGACTAACCTCCCTGCCTTTCTTTTGCCTTTCTCTCTCTCTGTTGTCTTGGAACAAATCGTTTCGGGGTGGATTGACGTGTTTGGCAAATGGAGTAGTTGCGTGTATAGGGCGGTCCTACCAGGCACGTCAATACACTGGTGCTTAAAGGTACCCTCCAACACTTTTTGAGCGTGGTCAGAAAACGCTGCCGATCGGTAGTCGAGGCTCCTAAAACACGCGAGCCAAATATTATAGCGCAGACCGTGGCCTAGAATTTGCAATGAATTTTCAAAATCAGCTTAAAATCGCTTTTTCTCTCGACAAATGACGCTACAAGCTCAAAATCACTGCGTCGCAGCCGTTGTATCAGCCATTGGCTCATTTGAGCATGGCGTGCTCTGTCGTAACTGGGGCCGCCGCGGGAGGCCGCGACTTGTCCACGCGTGCGTGCGTGATCGCAGTGGAAAGCCGCCCATTCGAAGAAACAAAGACAAAAAGTGATCAAGGTCACGAGCCTTTCTGAAATTTCTGAAGTGATATTTTGTTGACACAGTGCGTGGGTAGGAATCCTGTAGTTTATGTTTATGAATATGTTGCATCAGCTTAAGATTATGTATACTTTCCTAACAAACATAATTTCGTGTTTCAGGAAAAGCGGCTGAGTGTCTAGGTCGTCGAGATGACCTCTATATTTTTTTATTATACGAGGGACGCGCTTTCGTAAAATTAATATTCTATCATAATTCACCTTAGTTGTTCTCCATACCAGCATTTTATATAGAAGTTTGGAGTAAAACAAGCTATGATACAGAGATTCACATAACCATGTAAGGAAGAGGAAAGCGATCTAACTCAAGCAGCCTACCGAACGAGCTACATCTGTCAAGATGCTTAATTACGTGAGGTGTCCACGATAAGTTCTCGTGAAACCAGACTCTCAGGAATTTTGTGTACTGACTTGTTTGAGTCAGTGATCGTTAAACGAAACTACTATATTATCAATGATCCGCTTATTATTAGGTGTGAACATAATAAATTTGGTTTTTGTGTGCTTAATTTTAGTTGCTTTTTTTTGCCAGCCTGAAAATTTTGAGAGGCACAGATTTGTTGAAGCTTCTGTTTCCTGAATACTGGAGCCCGTGAAAAATATACTTGTATCGTCAGTGGACATTTTAATTTCGGGTGTGTACTGAACATCTCTAATATCATTTATATATAAACGAAAAAGCACGGGGCCTAAAATGGACTCCTGCGGCACTCCTTTCTTTATGTTTAAATACTCGGACTTTTCACTGCCTATGCTAGCAAATTGAAGACTTGATGATAAATAGCTTTTAAATAAGTCAGATTCTACTCCACGAATTCCATAGCGGCTTCATTTCAGCAATAAAATATGGTGGTCAATCGAGTCCAATGCTTTACGTATCTCAATAAAGGCACCTAACGTGAACTTTTTATTTTCATTATTTTCAATTATGCGACTTTTTACGGTAATTAGTGCCTCTTCTGCGGTTTTATTTTAGCGAGAACCATACTGATGTGGCCACAGGATATCATATTTCTCAACATATTTCATGAGTCGCGTATTTATACATTTATTATACATTTTTAGAAGACAGGTAATACGGATATCGGACGATAGTTCATTCAACAGTGTCGCCACCTTTATGAATGAGTGTAACCTAAGGTGGCCAAAGTGGCCGAGTCAACGACCCACGTCCGTCCCATTTCAAAGGTCAACTAGTGATAACAGCGTTAACTCGACCTCAACTTCAAGAGACAAGATGACACTTAACTCTTGGTGGGAAGCGCCACCACCGATTATCACGACACTTCTGATAGACAGTCTGTACTGTCTTTCTTTGATGTACTTTAGTCGCCAACTTTTTTGCTCTTCAAACGACACAATTCCCACCTACTATCCCAGCAGTCAGATGGATGGATGGAAATAACTTTATTTACGTCCTGTCCACGGTGTTGTCACCTACCTGGTTAATCCTACGTCGGGACTGGGAGGTCAAGCCTCCTAGCCCTGTCATGGGCGTACTGGACAGCCAGGACTCGGGGGATATGCACCCTTAAAAAAAATGGAGCGACCCTCGCTCCATTAAGGGAGAAACGGCGATGTCCCCAATGTTCGTCCTTAAATGGAGGAACGGTTCCTCCATTTTGCATGGAGCAACGGTTCCTCCCTCGTCGAAATCAAGATGGCTGACACCAAGTTAGCGAAGCGATTAGGCCTAGCGAGTTCATCGATTCTCGACTGATAAAGGGTATACGGCACTGGTAATCACAAAAAACGGTCCCGCTGAGCTTAATATCGAGTGATATGACAATAAAATCAAGCAGACAAACCTGGGGTGGTGAAAACTTCGCGAAACGGAACGACGGAACTCGTAGGTTTCGCTCGGCCAGCGAGACGGCGTTCACTCTGGAAGGTACGGATACGGCAGAGAAGTTCTCGCCCGGAGACTACAGGCTAGGCTTGCTGTCTTTATTTATCGAAGAATCACACCGTGTAGCGACGTTATCCACGCGTTTACGGGGCAATAGGCCCCGAGATTTACCTCGAAAATGTACACTCGATCGCAGCAAAACAATTCCGTCGCAGCAGTTTATAGTCTCGATAGATAGATGTTCACGAATATATAGGTGGGTGGAGTGGTGAGAGCACCACAGCCATGAATTAGGCGTTAGCTGGCGCCATCTGGAGGGATTCAACAATACCACAAAAAAAACGGCAGATCCCACGCACTGTGGGAATCGATGTAATGCGAAGCAGCCAGCAAGGAGCAAATCATGTTGTACGTGATATGCATGTCATTAGTTACATTTAGGGCCTGTCATTTGTGTTCGTCGTGCAGTCACGTCGCGCAATACAAATTTTCGTGTATACCAAGCTAGCGTACTGGACGCAAGCGCACCATGAGCGTGGCATTGTAGATGACATGCATGCCAAGATTTTCGTGTTACCACCTGCCACTTATGTTCGCTTAATTTTTTTAACTCGAATCGCAGCGAGACGCGACACCAATCTGCCTCCGTTTGGCATGCGTTCGTATTCTCGCGCTTTGCGCATTGTGCAGACGCCATCCGCGTTCCGGCGTTTAAATTGACGGACACTTTGTCAATTCCAAGGCGCGTTCCTCCAACGCCTGTGCCCACTGAGACGGGGTCCGTCAGAATGGAACGTCATGCGCGCGTCTCCCTCCTTGCATGATTTAGAGACGCTGGGCACAGCACGCTACGTAAGCAAAGCGCGAGCACTGTAGAGTCCGACGCGACCGGCGTCCGTTTGCGCGCCCCGGCGCCCAACTGGCACCGTGCCAGGCACGGCTGCAGGGATGGACGGGCGGACGTGAGCATGAGACAATTAAGGCGTATGCCTTAAAGATTTGACGTATATCAAGCTAGCGAAACGGCCACGAGAATGACATCAGCGTGGCATG
>JALIZH010014182.1:0-10042 GCA_030522465.1 Rhipicephalus appendiculatus | reverse complement strand
CAGCACTGCGCGATCGAAAACATGAATGCGGCTCATGAACGTATCTATCTCTAATCATAAGAGTCGAACTGTACCACGCGCACCACTGCTGGCGTTTCATTCCGAGCGATCTCACTTGCATCCAGCTCGCCCAATCTATGCTAGTGGCCCGCAATAACCCGCTGGTCGATGAACTTATCGATTTCATTTTGTCGGCTGTCGTGTCTGCACAAGTCCACATGACTACAATTGGGAGTGGAGCGTGAATTTTCGTTCATCTCAAGTCTGTTTACACAACGCTGAATTTTGCGAATAAGCGGCAAAATTGATCACGCTGTGATTTCAAAGCAGCGGAGACTCTCTTTAACTCACTTGGCGGGGGCGTTCGCGCTTTCACATAAGCTATTTCAACGCCATCCAGCCCAGTGGCTTGACGCTACGAACTTCGGGTGCATGAACCTGACCGCGATGGCTGTCGGTATACAGAAGATATGTTAAATGTTAACGTTTTTTTTTTTAAACTCATGTAATGCTAGCAGTCATCTCAAGAAATATCATTAGAAGAAAATGCAGCTAGTAGTCGAGGAACGCCGTGCCATGCGGAGCGAAATATAACGAAAATGCTGCTGTTTTAGCCAGTGCGTAGCAGACGACAAAACCCGAATCCCCGCCCTTGCGTCACCGGAGCGCCGTTGCGCGCCGCCATCGGTCGCACACGAGAGCGAATCGCTTCTCGCGCCCGCAAAGCTGATGGCTGTCTGATTTTTAATCTCTCAAAGGGTGACCGCTTGCGACTCTCTCGTTTATTGCTCCTCGAGGCGCGATTACATCTGTTTCGGGAGGGAGCTAAATTACACAAACCTTGCCGCTGTGGTTGAGTTTCCTGTTTAGGAAATTCGGAAAAACTGACTCCGTCTCGTTGGCGATAAGACGAAGAATCATTATAGCTTTTCCCCTCGTTTTGCTTTCCGGGTGGTCGCACAACCGCACAGTTTTCTTCTGTGCGCTCAATCACGCCGTTCGCCTATACACTGCGGAAGCTCGCGCCGGTTGCTATCGTGCAAGGGAGTCGAGCGGCGATTCTTCCGATGTGGACTATTCCCCCAAGTGCCGGATCTGATTCATTGGATGTCAATTCATCAGGCGAGGATTTACTTACGAGTTCAGACTCAGATAATGATGAAGGAGCGACATCTTGAAAGCGTGCGCGGTGAGACGATCCGGATCGGATCAAAGGTGAGAATTCCCCAGTGTTTAGTTTTAGAGAAAAAACATTTTTTTTTTACCGGAAAAGTACTCTGGTGCGCTTATTTTTTGTATGTCTGTGAATTATGTTTATTATAATGCATAATTTTTATTTATAGGACATCGTAAAAGTGTTTTCGTTTAGGATTTCGCTTGATGTTACTATGAATAAACCATGTGTATGTAACAACACAAAATGATATTTGTGTCACTTTACGGTCACGAAAAAAAATTTCAGACAATTTTTTCCTGAAATAGAATGGTCTGAATAATTTATTTCAACAATAAAAAAATTACACATTTTTTGGCACGCATTTCGCGAAAAAAATTCGACCCTGAAAGGGTTAAACTGGACCTCTCAATTGAATCTCCTTGTGTGTAATCCAAATAATGTGTTGCATGTCAGGCTTTGCTGATCTAAGCTTGCTGCTGCAAGTGCGCTGTGTAAAAAAAATTTAATCAGAGTCAATAAATCCCATATGTTTTCACAAAAGATGTGTGCTCGGGCAAAGATTAAAAGATAGATGCGTGCTACTCGCTACTCCTATCCCTCCTCAATGCTGTGTACAGGCAACCTTGTAAAGAGGCCCTCTAAGACTTTTCCATGTAACCATTGTATGGAAAGGAGCACCGACACAAAACTTTGAAGGCAAGATAACTTGTGGGATAGATTTGTTTGGACACAGATGCATCATCTACGAAATATCAACAAATATTATAGCCTAGAACATATTTAAAATCAATTTTAAAGTGCGTGTCGTGTCCCTGCATGCGAAACGCACCTTTGGTTTTCGTGTAAATAACCAACCACCCACTGCATCATGAGTTTGTGTTGGCTACCACGATCCTTGCGAGCGCTCTCTCCTAGCAGACCTTTTCAATGGAGAGAGGGGATAGAGTTGCATGGGAGAACAAAGGCTGATGTCCTTGCCTCTGCAGTGCTTTTAGGGGGGACTCGCGCATATTTATAATGCCACAGAAGGCATTATAGCAGCATCCAGGACGTCTTCGTTGAAAAGAGACTCAATGCGGCACTCATATGCACGCAATTTTGTGTGCGCACGTAGCCAGCTATGTTTACACAAAAACCACTTTGGGTCCCAACTCACTCGGTGCTTCTAAAAACGAAACTGCAAAAGAGCTCTATAAAAATCTCCACATAATTAACTGTCATGCGCTCGTGCAAACGAGCTTTCTAGCCGTGATAAATAGGTCATCAGCTACATTCTGCAACCAAAAAAATAAAAAGAAAAGAAAACAAGACGCAAAATTTTTGTGTCAGTGCTCATTTAAATGGACCCTGAAACGGTTTTGACGATTTTGTACAAACACATTGGGCCGGTAGACCAAGTCCGATTCTCAGCTTTAAAGCTGAGAATCGCTGCAGATCACTGCGGCTCAGCCCAACGCGTTTTCAACCGCCCATTCCGAGTATGACATGCAGTGTGCGCGCGACGTCACCGGGGCTGCTGGATCTGATTGGCTGCAGTGCGCACGTAGGAACAGATCGGCTGGTAGGGTGGCGGCACCTGTCGGAGCAGATATCAACCACTCCACGATGTCTCTGTTGCCAGAAGGCATGCATGCTGCCGGGCACACTGGGCTATGGTCTCCGAGATTGCGCGCAACCTGTCAGCGACCAATCTCGGAGGTCATGACTGGGCAAAGCTCAAATCCTCGAGTGTGCTCACGAGAGCTCTGAGATCGCGGCGATGCCAGCGCGTCTCATGAGTTGAAGAAGCCATGTTGAGGAAACCATGTTGAAGAAGCGTTGCAGGGCAGCTTTGAAAACTTAAAGAGCACATAGGCCGGCAGGTTCGCCCAAACCGGTGTGTCCCAGCGAGGCATTCTAACTCGCGCCAAACTATAGATCAGTGCAAAACAAGTGCTTCAAAGAAAAGATACAACTTCGTTGCCGTGCTAGTGCTTGCCATGTCACCGACATTCCAAGTCATTTTCTTGACATTTTGGGAAAACGATGTAGCAATGCTACGCTCTGAAATCCATCGCCGCTCCTTCAACATGCCACTGCCTCTCATTACTCATTTAACAAGTTTTATATACATTTTAAAAAGAAAAGGTGCATTTAGGGTGTCTTTCTGCTTCACAAAAAATAGTCATCTGGCTCACCTGCACATTATTCTTGAAAACTCAGCACTTGCTACCTTCCGATCAAGAATACTATGTCACGCTGATAGTGCACATTTGGTTCACAATGAGAACACGACGAAAGGTATGCAAGATCGATGTCAAAATACAGTTGCACCCCTCGGGCAGTATTTCTGTCACGCAAAAATCTGTCACCAGCATTACTTGCACTTTTTCTGAAGTTGCCCGAGCTTGATACTTCCCTATCAAGAATGTTATGTCATGCCAAAACCACTTAAAGGCCAACTCCGGAGGTTTTTCGAGGTCAATGGATCTCAATGAAATTCGCTGGGTACGTTCCTTTGCACATTTCCGTCATTTATGCCAAATTTCAAGCTTGAGACATGCGCTGATTGTTTGTAAATGAATTTTGAAGATTGCCTGCAAACGCCCACCCGGCTTCCCACAATTATTGGCAACATTGCGTGTGTGACGTGTTGGTTTGCCGGTCGACGGAAGTGACGCAGTCGATAGGTTCGCTAACTTTGGCCGCTACAGCGTATATTGTGCTGGTCACAAGCTGGCGGTGTTTGGCCGGCGCTTCGCTGGTTTGGTGTGCGATTTTCTGTTCTCTGTGGGGGAGCGTGTGATATTCCGCGCCGGCGGGACCAGCATGCCTTGCACGACTTCCGGTTCGTAACAAACTACTACGTCATACTTGGACAGTACACTCGGTTGGGTTTCGGTTTCGGTATTGCGCCTTTTTGCTTATTAAAAATTATTTTCGAATTTTCTGAGCATTTCAGCTATCGGGCGCGTGACAAGAGTGTCTCAGGAACATAAAAGCACCATTATCCTGACACGGTCAAAAAATCGCCGGAGTTGGCCTTTAAGCCATTTGCAGGGGTGAAACTGCTGAAATTGAATTGGGAGCAGTTTTTGGAGCAGCAAAATTTCAATTCTGGAGCAGAAGAACCTTAATATACAGCAGTTAGTGGCATTTATAATGTCATCTTAGGAGCTTGAAAAAAAAAAAAAAAAAAACAATTTGTAGCAATTCGTGGAGGACTAGTACGTATTTTAATCGGCTTTGGAGAAAGCTTTTAACAGATGATCACAAGGTATAAACTACACTACCTTCTACATACCAAGCAACCTATCTATAACAAGCAACATACAAAGTAATTGAAAAGAGGTTCTGTATACTAGTTTCACTTCATAAACATTTCAAAAAAAAAAAAGGAAATAGCATCATACTTTTCAAAAATGAAGAAAAAATTGCGGAACCCTTAATCTTTGCCTTCAAAGCACCCCTGACACCAAATTTGGAAACTTGAGGTTCTTGGGTCGTTTGAGACTTTTGCATGCGGGGGCACTTCTCACCAATTATTAGGGGCGAGCGTTGCCTATAAGATATTTTAATTTGGTTTTAAAGTAAAGGTGAGTGCTCATCCGAGTATTCTGGTAAAATCGACATTTTCTGTGGTTTTACGTAGACAGAGGCTCCCCTCGTGACGTTGCAGAGGTCAAGCAATGTATTGTCGGCATCGGAGAACATTCTCGGGGTGCGCACAATACCCCGACTGGCACCCCACCCGGCGAGGACTATTGTTCGTCACCCCTCACGCTCAGTTGTCTTGTCGGGCTGCTCTCAAGGTGGTTTTGGCTGCTTGCGCCAGGAATGCTTTTCTTTTTCCTGAGGGGGACACACTCAACGCACCCACATCGTTTCATTCTTCACCGCCCTCGGGTCACCCAATTTGGAAACGGCACGTTCAGCGTCATCGAAGCTTGAGCGCATGTAGTCTCAGGCGCTTCCCCGCTGTGGGGCGCTAGTTTCTTATGGTATTTAGGCGGGCGTTTCGAACTGAAGCAAAATCATCCTGAATTAACGACGCTAGCATTAATTATACGATGCATTAGAGCATTTACGATTCAATTTCGGCATTACCAGACGCAAAGCTACAAATTACTGTACAAAAGTCGCAAACAAACCTTTTGCTGTCAGGGGTCCTTTAAGAGTTGAACGCGATAGCGATATCCTGTCCCCGAGTGCCTACTTCAACCACTTAGTGCATACTTGCGATGCACCCACTACGTGGTGTTAAGGGAATGCACGCAGTAAGGTGTGTGCCGTTTGTAATGGGTGGCCGGCTTTAAACTACGAAATCATTACGATAATCACATATTCTGCCACCCGATGGCAATGTACGCTTGTACCACGCAATATTCCTGGGATATTACATGTTATATTGTGACGCCTATATAAAGGACGCTTGCGTTTGCGAAGCATGAAAGTTATTTTCACTGCATTTCCAAGCAGAGAAAGTTATTTTCACTGTATTTCCAAGCAGAGGCGTGGCTGTGTGGTAGAACACCTGCTTGCCACGCAGACAGCCCGGGTTAGATCCTCACTTGGACCCGGAAATTTTTATTATTTATTTTATTTCCATCTTTCTCGATTTTTCGGTCATGGACAAGATGACGATTTTTCACTCACAACCAACGACGCCGACGCCGGAATTTCTGCGAAGCGAGCTCTTTTACGCTATCGCGTTAAAAGTTGCGATTGCACATGAATTGTGGTTACATAGCAGTAGGCCTTTGCTTAAGATCAGCTAGTATATGATTTACCAGATTACTGCATTGGTTTTTTGTAGGTCTGCTTGATTACTTTTCCAGCTCCCCCACTGCATCGGTAGGTAAGTGATACTCTTTGTCAGGAGAACATCTGTAGAGTAGTAAGTGATTATAAACCGTTTACAACCTTTACTAGCCTTTAGAAACCTTTATTAGTCACGTTTGGTATGCCACATGGCAATCAGTTTTCAACGTTTTGTAGGCACAAGCTGTCCCTCCCTGCATAGCATTTCAAGGTTTTCGTTATTATTCTTTCTTTTCGGCGTTACATGTCAAAAAAACGGGATGGGCTATTAAATTTTTGTCCTTCCTGAATGTTTTGCCGCAAACTGCATCAAAGTCTGACACTTGGCAACAAAACTGCAGCCCAATGAAATAGGCCAGTTCTGAAAGAATCACGCTCGACATCCTCAAGTGCTGTGTTGTAAGAAGAAACTTGCCCAATGACTAGAAAAAGTAGATTTCACGGCATTTTGCAGGTAAAAATAGCAACTAAAGCAGTCTTCGATCACGTATTTCTGCGTGAAGCAAAATGAAGAGTTTTTTTGTAGGTAGCACCAACTTGCTCTAGACATTCTTTGAAATGATCACTGAACAGACAAAAGAACTATTTAATTAATCACCAGAGCATCTAGAAGCTATCACTCAAGCTTTTGTTCCATTCATGTACACTAGACCTTTTGCACAATGCTGCTGTCATGGTAATTGATGACCCTTTGCTCCTCCACATGCCGAAGTTTCATTCATTGGTAGAGAACTGCACTAAGTTATCAATGGTATGCTGATAAATTCTTGTTCTTTTGCTTCAAGAAAGCGTCATGGCTAAGATATTGTCGTGACAACATGTGCACTGCAATGCTCAAAAGCCCCCGTGAAAACTTTTCTGGCCTTATAAAAATGAACAAAGCAAATATATCTTTTTGGAAAGTTGTTTCAATATAAAATAAAAACAGCATGTGCGCTAGTTTTTGTCTTAAAATACTACTTTCGAGGAATAGTCACAAGAAGCACTCATATTTGTTTAAGGCTTGCAGCTTTGCCAAAATTACCTCACACAAACCAATCAAGGAAGGGAATTTAGAGGGCTCTTTTTCCTTGTTGGACACAACCTTAGTGCAAACCAGCAGATAGTGAAGCCAAGGACGTATAGGGGATGTTAACTGCACTGCTTTAAGAACATAGCAGTAATTGTGAAACAGATGTGAAGAAAGAAAAGTGCACGAAAAGACAATTTGCCGCTGGCAGGGACCGAACCTGCAACCTTGCTTCTGCAACAAACTTACTTTCACAAATAATGAACGTGAACTAAATGTGCAGACTGTTCTTTGTTTGGTTCATTTTAGCGACATGACACACCATGGAAGTCAACCGCCTTATGTATGTGGTGGTGCTATTCAATAACCTCTTAGAAGCATCTCAGAAGACATAAGACTGCTTTGTCTTGGGCCAACAGAAATTGGTTTGCCCTGCTCAATCTGAACTGCTTCTCATTTAGTCCCACAGCAGCTTTGGCAGTTTGTACAGGGCTTACATGTGAGAAGCACAAAAGCAAAATTCCTGAGGATTGCAATCCATCCTGCTTTACCAGAGTTGACCATAGTGCTGTGCAACTTTGCACTTCCATTTAAGCGATTACTATCTATGAATATGACTAGGTATCTGCTAATCAGCCGTGGGGCATTTGAAGCACCTTCTCATTCGGCTGTTTTTCTTGTACGGCCATCCCAGAACGCCTGAAGATGTGATAGTTCAATTTCCTCAAACGATAATTGAGCGTTTCAAAGGTTTTGCTTCCATGTTCAGACGTAAAGCTTACAAGAACATTATACGATGGCTTAGAGGGCAAGTTGTTATTGAATAGGCCATTGTTAACAGGTGTAACAGTTTTAGTAAGTAAACTACTATGGAGCAAACTAATACAGTAACACGGGCCGGAATTTCTTAATCCCGATTGGCTCATACACGCAATGTGGTAGACAGCCAAACACTACCAAGAAATTCGACCACGATTGGTGCTTGATCGTGATCGAACATGCCCGTCTGACATCTGTATAGAACTGCTAATTATGCCAGTATCGGGTGTAGGCTATCCTTAAGCTCTATTTTGTTATTTCTATGTTATCCATCGGTCACAGCTCACCTGCCTCAGCGATAACACTGGCACAGTGCCAAGTACACACGAGCCACATTCTGACATTAGTCCAGATCAATTCAGACATGGAAAGCATTAAAAGCCAAGCTATCTATCCATGCATCTAGAGTGATCAGAAATAATTACAGGCCTCGGACAGCTGTTTTCGGCACAGCCCTAAAGTTCAAACTACTCATGAAAGCAACTGCAGAAGAAATTTAAAGGGGAACTCCGGCGATTTTTCGATATTCACGGATTCGAATAAAACTTTCAACATATGTTCTCGTGAATACCGTCGTGATATGTGCCAAATTATACAACCGTAAGTCGTTTAGCTTTTTAGAAAACGAATTTTACAATTGGTAGCCAATTCTGGAATCACGCTTGCAAACGTGGGCCACCCTGTGTATGTGACGTAAGTGTCTACTCTTTTTCAAAACCCCGCCTCGCCCAGCAGATGGATACATTGCGCGCTTTCTTCTACGAGGCGACGACGACGCGAGCAGAGTTCGGTTTTGTCAGCTGCATATCGTGTTAGTCGTCGCTGACATCGGGTCTTGCACTAACCATGCACAATATTGAGCAACGAGGAGATCGATTCGGGGCACATCAGATGCTTCACGCGCCGGCGGGTCGACATCAAAAATGCTTCCACACTCAGATAGTAGCTGCAATCATCACTGAACTTGTCACTGGTAAGTTCAGGCAAGGTGGCACAGCTTGATTTCGCGTCGGATGACATTGCCAACTTGCTTTTCGCACGATAGAAGAAGCTTACGTGCTATGTTTACAGCCTGGCCAGCCGTGGCGGCGTGTCGTGACGTCATCGTATACCCAGCCCGCAGCAGCTCCCTGTTTCGGTTCCGACTCATAGTTTTTTGTTTATTTAAAATTATTGATGCGTCTCTCGGCAAAATGAACCACCCTAGCTGTTACAGGACTGTTAATGCTATTTCAAAACGGCATTACCTCAATATGGTCGAAAATGCACCGGAGTTCCCCTTTAAGGAAGGAATAGACAACGAAATATCAAGGAGCAAACACTCTTACCTAATGGACAGAACCGTTATGAACAGGCCAGTTGCCTGGTGAAAGTTGCGAGATGATTGGCTAACAGATTTGGCCAACAAGTGTCAAAGCTGATCAACAAATGAGATAGTATATATTTAATGACATTATCACGTGTAGCTCAGTGCAGAGCAACGACACAAGGATCATTATACAACAAACTTGCACCCCTGTTTTCTTGCGCTGAGTTGAATGCTCTATTGAACTTAAAACTGGGCCACCACACTGATTTACTAAATTTCGTTTAAAAATTGTAACTAATGTACACAAGACAAAACAGTTCACAAATAAGGATTGTAGACAGAAAAGATAGAAGAAAATGTTGCATTGATGCGGCCTAGTGTGTTGGTGCCAAAGTAAACATACAGCCCATTATCTAACCAAACAAACAACTGTGTATTTGCACAGAAAGAAGTGCACAAGTAAAAGTGCATTTCTTTCTGCTACGAACACCAGCACAAGCTTGGGGAACCCAGCACGTGTGAGGCGGGAAGACTGCTCAAGGAAGCTGCATTCCAAAAATGCCTCTTGTCTAAGTGAGACAAAGCAACACATAAAGTGCTACCGCAGTGTGTAAGATATCAGTCAACACATATTAGCTATCACACCCAAGAGCTTTGAAATCACACTGTGAACTAATTGCGAAGCTGTTTAAGGCAAACGTCCTCACTTGAGGTTGAACATCTGTCACAGGCACAGGCGTGCGCAAGGTTCCCCCCTTCGGGGGGGGGGGGGGGGGGGGTAGGCACAGGTTCATTGCAGTGGCCCCCTCCCCCAATTAAGTCAATGTAGAGGCAGACTTAGACACCCCCCCCCCCCCCACCCCCGTGCTCAAGCCTATGGCCACATGCAGCGATTTCTGCATCTGCCAACTTCACGCTTGTCACAGCC